>JAHBCN010002614.1:0-87269 GCA_019359885.1 Listronotus oregonensis
AATTTTTTTAATAATTAGACATAACTTTAATTCTGATTTTTTTTTGCAAACAACTGTGCATATCATCGTGAGAGTTATGAGATAGATCGAGAAAAAATCAGACCTTGAGGTTTTTGCAGATCATTGCGTTGTAGGATACCTAGGTTAAAAAAAACTTGGTTGTCACTTCGGTTTCTCTATCTGTCTATTTTAGCCTGGCGACTTATAAACCTGACGTTTCGATGCCGTTGTTGTTACGGTGCTGTTGCCGCTGCTGTTGGTAAAGTTTTTAATTTATTAACTTAATGTTGGCGTTCTTAATCCCCGATTTAAGTATTAACTGTTACTGTTAATGTTAATGTGTCAAAAAGAAGCAATTTTATTGGTCGATCACGATCGTCCGCGAACGACCAACGTGAACGGATAAAACTTGGCCAAGGGTAAATGCCATTTCTACAAATTAGTAGTTTATGCAAAAGCATTAAAAGCGAATATTATCAGTACAAAAATGCTGCTTTAAAAATTTAGCTTGCGACGATTTAAAAAACCCCTAGTACGCTGAAAATGGCCGGCAGAGAAAGAGAAAGCAAATTCTCAAAGCAAACACCCTTTGTGCTTGTTTGCCTTTAGATAAAAAGGGTAGAGGCTTCAGAATACAACGTCAAGTCAATAGTCCGGCTAAACATAATCCGAATACAAGCGAAACTTATGCTCACTACACTCTTCGTTTATATTACTTTAGGGTGTTTACTTAAGATCTGTTTTTAAACTTTTTGACACTTAAAAAAAGTTTATACATGTTTAACTTGAAGATGTGTGTTGGTAAATAATAACATGAACAGAGGATATCTAAATTAGATAAGGTTAGATTTGATTATTATAAGATGGAGTTGGGCACATTGGTTCTTCTCCACTGCTATCTTAACAGATTTATTGTAGTCCATTTATGTTTTTTGACGCACCATCTCAAGGACCAGCTTTTTAAGTAGATTCCGTAAACATGACACGGGCTTTTCTATTAACTTTAATTAGGCTTTTCCTCGCCGAGCCTTACAAACCTGAGCCTACATAGAGCCTCATATTGGCACCACACGTGCTCAGATGTTTCTTTCTTCTTCTTTAATCTACTTATCCATGTGCTTATTTAGCCTATAATTTCCCATAAATTGACCATCTTTACTACGTTGTGGTTTTGGTTAAGTAGGTCTTAAGTTAACTGAAATGAACAATATTTGATTAACTTTTTTGTTTGCTGTTGCCCCAATGTCTGTAACCATAGAGGATTATATCTATCTATTTTCTAATAGATATGCAAATGACAATCAAAAATACCCCATAATGATTATGGTCTCACTGGATCTCTTTTTTTGAGCTTTCTTTTGCTAATCTGTCTATCTTTTCGGTAGCCTTCGTAGCTTTGAACCCCAGTCACAGTCAGTTTATGCAGTGTTTCCCAAACTTACCTAAAGCGCGACCCCTTTTTGTTAAAAAAATTGTTCACGACCCCTACTCATCCCACCCAAACCAAAAATAGCGACAAAAATAGCGTGCCTAATTTACAACTGATGGTTTCTCAAATTTTTATTTTTACTTTACTGTTTAAGTTTAAACTAAATACATTTAAAAAAATTCAACAATTATTTTAATAATTGCGATCTGTTCCACTAGTAAACTAGTAGTACTTCTGCCAGACTAGCATTTACAATAAAAATAAATAATAAAAAGTCGACTGCACATTGTACACCGCGACATCTTTGTTTGTGTCTACATCGCAATACTTTTCCATGATATTCGCGAAGGCTCTCTCTGCTTACTTCGCTAGTAGGGTAACTTGCACTCTGGAACGTTCTCGTAGCCTCGTTTCGGCTTTATATAAGCGGCGATGTGCAATGAGACCTCAGTTCGAAACAGCGCGTTGTGGCGAATGCAGCGGTATTAAGTAATGAGTAAATATTTTGCGACTTACGTATTCCCGTTTACGTATTTACGTCTACGATAAATTACAAATTATGGATAAGTTTTTAAAAAGAAGTGCAGAACCATCTACGTCTGAAAGTGGCAGTAATAAAAAGAAAAACAGACTTTACAGTGATGATTATCTTAAATATGGTTTTACCATTATTTCCAATAAATCGCAATGTGTTATTTGTGGAGAAGTATTGTCAAACGAAAGCATGAAGCCATCAAAGTTACTTCGACATTTAAATAGCAAACATCCAGATAAAAAAGACAAACTCCGTAGAATTCTTTGAAAGAAAGCTGAACGTCCTTCACAAGCAGCAAGATACTTTTCGAATTGGCAACCACTACTAACGAAAAAGCATTATTAGCAAGTTATAAAGTTGCTTATCGCGTTGCAAAACTAGTAATCCGCACACAATTCCTGAAAATCTGATTTTGTAAGCAGCTGTTGAAATGGTACATATAACGATCGGTGAAAAAGAGGCTGCAAAAGTTAAAAACAATACCTCTGTCAAATAATACTATCCAAAGAAGAATTAGTGATATGGCAGAAGATATTCAAGTACAAGTTGTGGAAAATCTTAATAAATGCACGTACTTCTCTCTTCAAATGGACGAATCCAAGGATATATCTAACTGTGCCCAATTTATTACGTTTGTAAAGATATGATACAAATAATGGCATTCAAAAGAAGATATTTTATTTTGTTCCCCCATTGGAGACCAATACCACTGGAAAATGTTTATTCGACAGTTTTGTGAAACGCACAAGTAAATATGTTATTGACTGGGGAAAATGTATTGCTATATGCACGGATGGCGCTAAAGCTATGACAGGACATCAATCTGGTCTTGTCGTCAGATTACAAAAAATAATGCCTAATGCCACATGGAGACATTGTTTTTTACACGTCGAGAAGCTCTGGCGTCAAAAGCTTTACCTCCTGAAATGGACTTTGTGTTATGAAAACCATCATTAAAGTTGTAAATTCCATTAAAGGAAACCCGTATTTTTCGAAAAATCTGCGAAGACATGGGTGCTATATTTCAAAATCTTCTTTATCACACCGGAAGTAAGGTGGCTTTCAAGGGGCAACGTCTTAAAAGAGTATTTCACTTAAGAGCAGAGCTTTTAATGTATTTGAAAGATGAGAAGTCCCCATATGAAAATCAATTTTCCGATCCTATTTGGCTTTTAAAGCTAGGTTTCCTTGCTAATATTTTTCGAACAATTAAATATTTTGAACAGTAATTTGCAAAGGTCGCGACATTAATATAATTACAGCCACAGATAAAATTAAGGGGTTTATAAGAAAAATCGATTTATGGTCAACTTCACTTGGCAAAAAGCAGCTCGATTCATTCCAGTGCATCTCAGAAATTATAGAAAATGTATGTTACAATGCTACAAATTTTGAACAAGTTTTTGCAGGCATGCAAGTTACTTTGCTTAATTTAAAACAAAAGCTCTAAGATTATTTCCCCGAAGAAATTCAAAAAACAGTTACGACAGTTGCAGATGGATACTGAATCCGTTTTTAGCCGATTCCTTTTCTTTCAACATGCAGAAATACCAATAAACATGAAAGAACAACTTATTGAAATATCAAGTGATGGAATGAGCTGCTTTCTTTTGCTAATCTGTCTATCTTTTCGGTAGCCTTCATAGCTTGGAACCCCAGTCACAGTCAGTTTGTTGTATAGTTTTATTTTCTCTGGACCAGATATACAGTCCTTAACCAGTTTAGAGCCAATTTTGTAGGAGACTATATCTAAAAAGTATATAAAGGTGAGGTCAAAAACCAACACAACTCTCAAAAGAACAGCTGTAGGTGAAAGTTTTATTAAATTAATAAACCAGAACTAAAAGTACTACTTAAACCCTTTATTTCAAATAAAAAATACTTTTATTAAAAATTAAACAGTCATAAGTAAAAAGTAATAATAACCAACTTAAAATACCGTAAGATACGTTAACTAAAAGGTATTTCAAAACAGCACTAGCCACAGGAAATTGGAAAAGCGATCGGATATTGCAAAAGGAAGTTATCAAGATAGAGTAACTCAATAAACTTGTGGCTTACCACGCAGCCATATTCTGAATAACATTGTGTTCGTTTGTTATTTAAAAAAGATTAAATTTAATAACACTTAAGAGTTTTTTGAGTAAATTTATTATTATTAAAACGTTTTATGCTTTTGTTTATACCAGATTTACTTAGTACTTTTAGGAGAGCGCATATCAGACATGTCGCTTCATGGCCAGTTATTTAGTATAGTTATATTTAACTGTTATTCGTGAATTTTTCTGGTGTTCGACCACTTTAGGTCATACCTGTGGGTTTAAGTGTATTGCACAGGGCGGCCAACTAAAAATAGCCAGGTACTGTATCTGGGAACCTATCCATCGTAGAGGCTTGCAGCAAAAAAATTATTATTAAAATGGCCAAGAGAAAAGCCTGGAAAATATTTTCAAGTTTCTAAAATGGCCGCTAGGGGGCGTAACTGCGATCTTGACTTTAAAAAAGGAATGTTTTTGTGAATCCCGCTATATTAACTTACCAAAAAAAATATCCCATCTTTAAAGTCGAGGATAATCTAAATCTAAATTAAAAAAATCGAGAAGTGTTAGATCCAGAGAGCGTGTTGGCCACCTTATAGGTCCATGTATTTCTATACAACGGTTTTTTAAGTAAATATTTTAATAATCTCTTATTCGAAGAGCGTTATGGGTAGGAGTCATCTTTTTAAAAGTAAATCTCTAAAACTTTACCAAGACGAGATTTACTATTAACCTTTTACAATCTTACATCCGCAAATCTTAAATTTAAGACGATCCATAAAAAGCAAATACACTATGCATTTAGACATATTTTTGTATTTAGCTTTTTTCCCGACTGCATCATGAGCCTTGCATAGCCGAGTCTGATGCTTCAGTCTCATTCAATACCCACAAAAAATGCTAAACGCGCCTAAAGAAGTTTATACTTTAATAAAAGTTGATCTATTACTATTCAAAGCTATGACAGGATATACCATTTATGTTTTTGTTGTGATAAGTTTCATCTCCATAATATTTTTCAATTAACAACTTACATTATTACTCAGACGTTGCTACAAACAACCTAAATATTCCTCTAATAAAAAAAAGTTCATTAGTTGTATTTGCTAATAAAAGATTTAACCTTTGAGAAAGTAAATACTAATAAATTTTAGTTAATTAAAAGCCACGCTACGAATAATTTATATTCAAAAATTGCAATTACTTTTATAGCAATCCTCATTACTCTTTTTAATAAATAATTTATTACTTAAAGTAAACCATATTTAGCAAATCGCTCAGAGTCAGTTGATGGATATTTGAGCAAACAAAACTGGACCTATCCTTCTACCATTAAGCAGCAAAAGTAAATATGCATATGTTAGCCTTGTGAAACATTACATTTAGCTTAGTTTAGTAACCTATATTCCCGACCTCATACTAAAATATGTTGGCAGATAAGCTATATTCTATGAGTTTATAGGTTCCATATAAAATATAGCGAAATGGACAGAGCAGAATATACAGAGTTTATAAAATCTGTATTTTACTAGCAATTTTAAATATATTACATTTTAAAATAAATTTAAGTTGCAATTTTGAAGTAATAGATCGTACCGTTAGTTTTCCTTAATGTGCATTTTTTTTTCGGGGTTGAAAGTGACTATCGCGCAATGGTTATTTCAGACGTTCACGGTTTACCATGGCCTTCGATATTCCCCAATTTACCGCCAGTCGAACATGCATGGAATTTTATTTTATTTTTTATTTTTTGAGTTCGTCTCCAGGATGAAGTCGATTCATATTTATTATAAATAAAAGACCTTATCTTCACTAAAAATGCATGCATGCATGGGACATTATGCGCATGTAATACTTCTTACATTTTTACTTGATGTAAAATTTTACTTCAAGTACTTTTCTATACTTAAAGTATTTAACTTTAAGCACTTTTTTATTAGGAAGTACTTATACTTGTACTTGATTAATTTATATCAAAATACTTGAAGAAAAACGTTTGTTCGCTGATGTTTTTTCTTGTATCTTTTTTCGGTGTGTACATACCTTAAGGTTTCAAAATATAGAATAAAAAATGCATTCGGATCGAATTAAAAAAATTATATTAGACCTTCAAACCCGAAAAATGTTCTAAAAAAAACTTTGCTTAAAATCTTAATACAAACATCACAATAACAAACTTTACAGGTAAGGAAAATCGTTAAATTATAAAATTATACATTTTTATATAAAAAAATGCACTAAGTTAAACTACTTTTACTTCCAGTACTTTTATTTAGTTTAGTTACTTTGGTTTACTTCAAGTACTTTGTTTTACTTCAGGTACTTTTTTTACTTTAAGTAAAATACTTGGGTAGTACTTGAAGTACTTTTTAGATTAACTTGGAAAAGGAAGTATATTTTTAACGAGTACTTTTACTTGTACTTAAATTACTTTTTAAAAAATCATAAACTTGGTACTTGTACTTGAAGTACTATTTTGGAGTACTTTGACAGCTCTGGTCTAGGATAAGTTATCCTAAAAGAATATCGACTACTTGATTAGAGTCGTGACTCATCAACGCATAATTAGGCATTAAAACTGATTAGGCTAGGTTCTCTATGTCAGTGCCATTTTTATCGGGTGGACGTATTTATATCTTACTTTGTATACAGATGTTTTTTTGTGTAAATAACTTGTGTATTTTTCGACTTAAATGTAATTGAAACCCAATTTTAAACCATTTAAAACTCTTTTATTAAAGGAAATAGCATAATTGTAGCACCTTTAAAATATATATGATGGAATTGAAATTAATTAAAAATCCCTGGATTTACATATTTTTTCAATTCGTTATTTTAGTGTCCTATCTCGTTATCTAAAAACTGCAGCGAAACTGAAAACTAGGGCACGTGAAAAAATTAGCAAAAACGTTTTTAAAATTTGCGGACTACACAAAAAGTAAAATACACCAAAATTTATTTTCTTCGCTTTTAAAATCTGCACCTGGCACCCTACTAGAAAAGGTACAAGCATATTACTTTAACGAATTGGATCTATTGAAAATTTTAATTATATTTTTATGTGCTTCGTTAGCCAAAAACCGCCTTATTATTGCTCACATAATGACTATTAGCTATTTTTTTAAGTGACCTAAATTTTATTTTTTATAAATTAGACATTAATTTACATCATAAGCCTAATAGACAAGTTCTCGACTTTATCCAAAGAAGAGCCGTTTGCCCTATTAATGATCCCACTTTTACAAGAAAACCCTTTTCTCTAGCCCACCCACCAGCTTTAGGATCCCTGTTCCTGTTTTGTAGGTAGTACGGCTTTCGGTTTAAATAATTAGCCAATTAGAATGATTCCTTCCCTAACAGGCCCTAATGATGAAACACGAGTTGCTACTATTATGGATTCCTTCCAGTTTTTCTGGAGTAGCTCCGAACTTCTTACAAAGTCTGCTATTTTGAGGCCTTAATCCTTTTTGATAACAACAAATATATTGAAAAAGTTCTTATTGAGTACACGCCAAAGTAATCTTTATACGCTTCGGTCCTGGTCCCGAGAGATGAATGCTGAATGTGCTTAGTCTCATTAACCCTGCTAAACTTGCAAATCGCCCAAAAAAAAAAGAAACTCAAAAAAGCCCCAGAAAAATCCAAAAACTTATTTACGTTTCGGTGGAAAGTCTGCCACCGTTTTTAGAACAAAATTATTGTATAAAAACTTTACTAAAAATAAATAATAATTAAAATTGAAATTGCTTAAATTTTTAGAAAATTATAGAGGTTTTGAAGTCGTCTTTTTTAGAATTTTTTGACGTCGAAAACGGTCCAAATCCAGATATATGTTTTACAAAAACAAAATTAAAGCAGAAATATATATTTTATGAAATTTTATTTAATTTTTTTAGTGAACTAAGTTACATTTTTTTTTTAATTACAAAACAAGTATTGACAATATTATCATTGCAAATAATACGGTACAAAAATTTTGAACAAAAACCCACAAAAATAAAAAGTCATTCAGTTAACGGTCTTCATTCCTCTATGTCATTTTGAAAGCCTGCAATGTACTGCTTTAGTTCTTCAAGCACTGGCTTGTATTTTCTCTTCCAAATTTCGAAGATGATAGCTTCCATTTCTTCGTTAATTTTCTTGGACTCGTGTACTGGTAGAGCCAAGATAAGGCGCCTGGAAAAATTAAATATTATTGTCTTTAATCTCGGAATGTGTTTCAAATTTCTGAAAGTAGAACAGTAATATTTAAGCCCCGAACTATACTCCTTTCAAAACGGTACTTTCTGGAAACACCCGCTAGGGTACCTACTTTTAAGGTTAAAAATTGAGTAACATTATATACCTTTATCTCTAATTTATTTATTAAGTCTATCTTAAAATATTTCAATTTACCCTTTAGAAACAAAAAATAGTTCTAGTGGCCTAGGTTAAGTTTCGTTGATTCTTTTAAAGTAAATCCTTTTTCGGAAGCCTTACCTAACAAAACACGTATTCCAAGTCATAGCGTCGAAAACGCGACTGCCTTTTTTGTCCATAAAAACGCGGGTTACAACGAAAGATTAAAATTAAGAGAGCCAGGATAAAAATAACTTTATGAAAAATATATTTTTTTACAAAGTCTCAAAAAGGTATCCCTATTATTTTTATTATTTCTGTGTCTATATAAGAAATTCAACTTACTTGTCCTGTAAAAGGCTCTCCTTAAATTCGATCCATTCCTCAAGTTCTTGAATGGTAAATTTCTGTAATATTTCTTGAAAAGTCATTTTTAAAAGACCAATAACCGAACGATAAAAAAAAGCTCTCCGTACGACTACCAGAAATTAAATGATCCGGTTTTGACACGTCACACGTCAAACTGCATAACATGGCTTTTTGTCTACAAATACTATCAATTGTTTTTCAACGGCTACTTACTTTAATTTTCTTGGAGAATTACATTTATTTTAATGGTGGTAAGCGACAAAAATTGATTTTTGGGAAGATTTTATTAAATTGGTCTGTTTGTAAAAATTTAAGGTTTTAAAAGATTGGTTTGCTGTGTCGTTCTAGGTACAATCTTATTACATATATTATGTGTTTGATGTTCGATATATTTACTTATGGTTTAGAAGTTGACCAAATTTTAAAACATTTTCTTTTGCAATTTAATTTAAAATTTGAGGATCGCATTAAAAATAAATTAGAAAAGTGACTGTAACTACATAAATACTGCTGTATATTTTTAGAAAGCAATAAAAGTTTATACCGAGTGACAACGTAATCACTACCGAGCGTTTTATTTTCTTAAATAAAAACATATGGCTTTTAAATTTTACGGTAATATATTATGCTATTAGATGCCTATTTTGTATATAGTATCTTCTACATACCACTTCCGGTTTAACCGGAAACGGCATGAATTTTGATATTTTAAATGGAACACCGTGTATATTTTTAAAGATTAGAAATCTTTAAGCCATTTCTAATATAAAACCTGTATTATATTTTATACTTATCATCATTTGTGTTCGAGAAAATGGCATTTGAAAATATCCAAACGACCGCATATTATGCAGTTATATGGGAAAAAAATATACATTGTAAAAAATTTATATGTGAAAAAAATTTCTAGAGCTCTATCTGCTAAGGTCATTTTAATAATACTCCCTGCTTTACCGGAGGTGCTGCAAAAGTTGAGGTTCCTAATAATGGTACTTAAAAATTTTAGTAGCGCGCCCTGTATTGAATGTTAGATTTAAATTAGGCATATATTTTTAAATCTTTTTGACTCTGGAGACCTTTGTCTAAACTAAACCCAATATTTTTTTTAGTGTTAGACCTTTTTTTTCATGTATCTATCTAATGTGTTTTCATTTGGACATCTTCAATCATCAGTTTCTCAAAAACCAACATAGATAGGCATATGATTGTAAAATTTAAATCTTAAAAGATATACAGGGTGTTTTAAAAGATTGGTAGTAATTTCATTTTCACCCGGTACTTCGGCTTGTAGTATTTTTTAGCAAACTCTCTTGGATCGATGCATGTTCAAACATGATATGAAGGTTTATATTTTAAAATAAGGTAGTAAATATTTCTATGGTTTTGTGGCGTATTCACGTTTAGTAAGTTTTGGTTGGGTTACTCGCCCGAAAAGTTTCTAAAAAATGGGACCACTTCGGTTCTGGTCCCTTATATGAACTTGCAAATCGCCTGAAACAAAAAAGAAAAAAGGCCCTCAAAAACTTTCAAACACTCAAAAAACCTGTCTACGTTTCGGTGGCAAGTCGGCCACCGTTGTCAGGATCAACTGAAATTAAAACTACACTTTTAAGAGATTTGGGTTAAAAAATTTAGCAAATTTTGATAAATGTTTGATATTTATATAAAAATCTATTAGAATTTTCTAAATTTTTAAACCAAAATATCTTAACAATTTAGTTTAAATTTCTTTTTTTTTTTTAATTTAATGCCTTCAAAACAAAATCATGTTCGCTGTCGCGAAAAAAGTCTGCCAATGCTCATCTGTTACATATGGGCGGTCTAGTTCTGCAGAACAAAGAGTCATTTAATCTTGTCGGCGTTACTTTTGAAAATAACCTAAACTGGCACAAACACATTACACTTATAGCCACAGCAGCTTCAAAAAAGCTTGAATTCCTCTTTCGAGCCAGAAAGTTTTTTGCTAGAATATTGTTCCCGTGTCTGGGGAATGGCGTCTCCTTTAACTCTTGGCATTCTTGATTCCATTCAAGAGCTGTTTGTCCTATGAATGACCCCACGCTCACAAAAAAGCTTCCTCCTCTTGCACAGCGACGAGCTGTGGGGGATCTGTCGCTCTTCTATAGGTATTTTCACAGCTTATGCTCAGAAGCCAGTTTAATTCCTTCTCCGGCAGTTCCCAACAGAGCAGCACGTAGTGCAACTTTTATGCATCCTTTTACAGTTTAAATGGAGAGGCCGCGAACTTCCCACTTTCTTCGTTCCTTCATCCTTAGAATGTCCACAATATGGAACCTGCTACTCGCAGAAGTTTTCCCTTTTCCTCTCAGTCTTCAAATATTTAAGTTCCGTGTAAACAAACTATTTCTCACCACACTTAAGACACACACCGTACCAGTTAGACCTCAGCCTTTTTTTTATAAACCTTTACTTAATATTAGCTTTTCATCTAGTGCCCTTTTAAAAACAAATTCTTATTTTTTAAATACTAAAAGCTTAATTTCATTTTACAAAAAAGGTTCTTGGGGATAAATTTGGCACTATAGGTTCGTCTTTGACACCACGAACTTTGCGTACGTACGTACTGCGATACTTCGCGTATATCTGCTGAACGCGAGTTATCCGCAAACTTCTTCAACACAAACCAACATTGACTGGAAAACCGGCCCTGTTGTTGCCAATGAAAAAATCTGGCCTTAAAATGAAACAAACATTACAAATTAGTATTGAAGTCTCTACTGAGCTTTTTAGGCAATGCCAAGATGAATTCATTATATATTTTTTTCAATTACATTCGACAAAACGTGGGTTTACCATATAACGCCAGAAGTAAAAGATTAAATTTAATCCTTAAAATCGAAAAAACTCCTACCCCCGTCTTTTGATACACCGAGGGTGTTCTCTTGACCAACTTTTTGGAGAGAAAGACGTACCAATAATTATTATTCTGACTTGTTCACTTAGACAGTTAATCCTGCATTTCGTTCAAGAAAGAAAACCCATTTAATCAAAGTGTTCTTTGCTGCACGATAATCCACAAAATAATACTGCCTAACTGACTACAAGTGTCCTCGAAAAAACCATTGGAAGATTCTTCCTCATCAATTTTATAGTATGGATTAATTACCATGGATTTTTTTTTTGACCGCTAAAACAGGTATTGGACAGCTTAAAATTTTAGGACGAAGATAATGTTTCCGCGTTTGTGTATAGGCTTGGCGCCTTACCAAAAACATTCTATAAGAGAAGCATAAACTTAGAAAAAATAATAAAAACAATTATATACTTCTGGCAGTTAAATAAAAATAGCCAAATTCTGGTTTATATTTAAACCCTTCTTTTAACTTAAATAAATACTGTTAATTTATAATTACCTATTATAAAAACAAATTTTTAGTTTTAAAATGACCATTTTATATGTATGAATTTTTACACCTTATTATTTATATGTTATTGTGTCAATTACCAAACACTCTCTATATAAAAACATATCAAACATAAGTGTTTGATTAAATCTTGTAAATATTAAAATACTTCTAGAAGTTACAGGATAAAAATTAAACAAGTTTAACCGTTCCAAAAACTGTTGGTAATGAACTGAACTGTAACTGTACGAGCTAAATTTAAATTAAGTTATACAATTACTCCATGGACAAAAAGCCAGTTCAATTTGCCTTAATTTAAATTGCTTAACATTCTCTTAAGACAATCGATTCATTTGAACAATAAATCTTTCGAATGCCATCCCAAGAACTGGCAGCCCTAAAAACTGTTTAAGGTAAAAGCTATATTCTCTAACAACAAAACTAAGCACCCTGGTAGTTTAAAGATATACTTCACCATTTTATGTCCCTTAATTTTAAATCAAGATATAGATGAAAATATACGGGGTGGCATAACATTACCTGGTTCAAATTTATTAATTCCATTATCATAACAAAAAAACGGACCAGACAAAACGCCTTATTATTAAAAAGAAAATCCATGTTAACCATTATGATGAACCTTGCGCCCAAGGGGACACTAAAAAACTATTTTATGAATTCAGCCGATATTTAAAAAACTGTATGTCATTTTATTCCACATTTCGGTTGGAACTAAAGCTACATATATGCTATATTAATTGTATTTTTACTTCTCTCGCAAAAGGGATGGTATCGTAATTGCAATTTTTGCAAATCTATGTTTTACCCTGGATCAGGAAAAACATGGTTTCCTAATTTGGTCGGTTTTTTCTATTGCAAGAAAAGTGTTTAAAAGTATCATATAAACTGAAGCAATATTTTTACTAAAATTTATCGCAGGTTTCTAACACAAATAACCGTACTATTTTAATGTTCTTTGACTTGGGCTTAGCAGTTTTATATTAGTTTTTAAATAAAACACCGTGTTGTATTAATCCGTCTGTGAAAGTTTAAAATATAAATATCGTTTTTTTTTTCCTGAGAGCCGTCTGGATTTACTTCTGAAGGCAGCGCAGCCTCCTGGGCTTTTTGTGCCTAATCTTCCATTTTTTTTATACCAATCCTCCCACTCATCTTGTTCTTTCTACAAGTCTGTGTGACCCCAAGACTGGTTGGTTGATATATTCCTGTGGGCTCATTTTTGATTGCCCAAATAATCTCTGGCTTTTGTGATTCAACGCTTTACATTCGCACATGATATGGTAGGCAGTCCCCATTGTATAAGCCTATCTTGTGTAGTTGTTCTCTTAATTTATCGTGCCCTGTTAGCTGCCCTGTTGTTATGCGAAGTCTTTTACTAATTTGTCTATTTCTTCGTTTTTTTGGATGGGCCCTTTGTAAAGCTTTTTCGATGTTTTATTCTACTGATGCTGGACTAGTATTCTCGTGTTTGTTTCAGATTAATTCCCTAGTTTGCCCTCGTGCTGTGGTTTTGGTCACTCCAAAGGCGGGTTCTGGTCCAAAGTATGGAGTGGATGATCACTGTCTCGCTAGCTCATATGCTTTTTCGTTGCCTTTTATTTCCGAATGTCCCTTAAAATCGCTTTATCTTAAATTACCTATATTGTCACATTTATCTATTTTTACGCCGGCTTTTCGTATGGGAAGATTTCTTTATTAAGAGTTAAATCCAAATCACGTTAGTGGGTTTTGCATATCAGATAACTAAAAAATTTCTAGGACTAGCGCCGTCCATTTATATAAAAATAAAGATTATTTAACACGATTCAAAAAACGTAAATGTAGAATTTGTTAAAAGATATTTACGGTGTAAGTCCGGAAAATAAACTTTTACAGTATGAGTGAGATGTTTACAGACGAGCCGACGAAGGAGCAGAGTCTGAAATTGTAAAACGAATACTGTAAAGGTTTTCCAGACGAATAATGCACAATATTATATTCATACTTTACTGTAAAAATTTATTTTTTGAAATAATAACGTATTTTTAAATTGCTTCGTATATCTACAAAATAATTAATTGTCTGCTTTGAAAAGAGATTTTAAGATTTTTGTTTACTGGTAGAAATATTTTCAGTCCTGACATAAAATTTAAATTTAATGAAAAGATTGCGTTAACATATCCAGGAAACGCAACTGTCTTATTTTTTATGCCAAGGTGAAAAGTAAAGTCAGTTGAAAATTAGGGTTAATTTACAATTATTGAAAAAATAAAATAGCCAGAGTAATTCAAAAGGGGAAAATCTTATAGAAGTTTTAAGTCAAAATAATCAAAATTTATCAATTAGTAATAATAATAATTTTTATAAAACCCAGAAAAAAAATATTTATAATAATACAAATTGTACAATTAACATTTATTTTAAAGTTTTTTATTGGCAACATATTTTTTTTATGGGGTCGGATAAATAATATAAGTTAGATTATAGAGTATAAATTATATACTATATACAGGGTGGCCCACCACATTCGCCTCGGTTTTTCTACGAGAAATAAAAAAAGTTGGGCAAAAGTTTTAGCACAGTCATATGTTGATCTGTGGGGAACATATTTTAAAATTATTTTGAAATATACAGGGTGACCCAAAAAAGAAGTACATATCAAAGTTAAATTTTTTCTTATGGAACACCCCATATTTTTATATATTTTTAGATACTACAGACCAAATAAAGGTAAGTTATTGTTATGGTTTCTATACCTAAAACTGACCGTTTTTGAGAAATTTAAAAAAACTTAAAAATACAGACCTTAATTTAAAAATTGTTTACACCCTGTAACATATAAGGAGCTGTTCGTAAATAAATTTACTGCTTAACTTAAGGGTTTTAGTTAACTATTACATAAAAGTTTGACCTTAATATTATACAGAGTGGCGAAAAAAATTGCATCAAAGTTTGGACACACATTTTATTAAATAAGTTCCCAAAAAATATGGGGTGTTCCCTAAAAAAATATAACTTTGATATGTATATATATATATATATATATATATATATATATATATATACATATAATACACATATTATATATATATATATATATATATATATATATATATATATATATATATATATATATATATATATATATATATATACATATATATATATATATATATATATATATATATATATATATATATATATATATATATATATATATATATATATATATATATATATATATATATATATATATATATATATATATATATATATATATATATATATATATATATATATATATATATATATATATATATATATATATATATATATATATATATATATATATATATATATATATATATATATATATATATATACTATATATATATATATATATATATATATATATATATATATATATATATATATATATATATATATATAAATATATATATATATATATATATATATATATATATATATATATATATATATATATATATATATATATACATATATATATATATATAATATATATATATATATATATATATATATATATATATATATATAGGTAGGTATATATAGTTTAAAGGGTTATTTAATTCACTTGGGCTTTGCTTATAAGTTTAGCCTAATACTACCTTACTCGTAATATAATTAAACAAATTTCAAAAATATTTTATAATATTTTTTTGTTTTTTTTTGCAAAATGCCTACCCTAGGTAGGTAAGTTTAAAGTGAGTGGACTTTTTACGCCCTCCACTGCGACCGCTCGGCTCACACCTTTTCATATTTCTCCCAATAGGATCGGACTTCTAATGAATCCGATACCAGATTGGGAGAGAGATCTTACATCTCCTCTTACTCGTGTCGCTGCCGGACACGAGCACAATGTGTTCTGATGTGTCCTGGTGCCCCTGTCTCCTGGAGAGTATGACGAGCAGACGATAAGATCCATCATGCCCTCCTCTTCTGGTCAAGTGACGTGGGTAGCTACCAGGTCCTTGTTACAGGAACCAGGTGTTCTTTCTAAGGCCGCATCTCCGGCCTTATCCTATGAAAACGGTCCTATCCTCTTTCTGTTTAAAGCCAGGGAACCCTTTTTCTTATAAGGGCGGTTCTATCCGCCTTCTGTTTGGATTCAGGGAACCCTTCCTAAGCACCTGTTTGTTCGGGATGGATTAGCCCTTTCCTGGGCGCCGGTGACTTCAGGGGCACCTTACGAAACGGATTCGCCCGTTTCGGTCGGCACACCTCTGTCTGCTTGTGACCTTGAGTGGCACCTCTCGAAACGGATTTATCCGTTTCGGTCAGGGCACCTATGTCACTTTTTTCCTATAAAAGCAGTTCTGTCCGCTTTCTGTTTGGAGCTAGGGAAGTAATAGTCCACCACGGCAGAGCCCCGCATTACCGCAGTAAGGCTAGATACTCTGAGAGGTCGCCCTGTATCTCAGAGGCACCGTTGGGGACACCTGTTTAAGGCACAGGATGTCATTCACTCATTAGCACGGTATGCTAACACCTTGAGTTAAAGCCTTGTGTTCATCTTAGCTTCGGATCCCGTTCCATACGGTGGCAACAAGAGTTGCCGATAACCAGCATCTCTAGCGCATGTTCCAAAAGATCCTACTGGGCGGGCCCAACCACAAGGACGATGTGTGAACACAGCGGTTGAGATGCCTACCCTATATTTAACCTATTAAAATATATTTTTTTAATATTAAATTAAGGTTATAGATTTTACTTGGGCTTTGCTTAGAGGTGTAGTCTAATTCTACCTTACTTCTTCTTACAAATTCTAAAAATATTTTATAATATTTCTTGGTTACTGAAAGACTCATCCGGATTATCAGTTTTTTTTTAATTATTTCAAAAGCTTACCCCATATTAAACCCTTTTAAATATTTTCTTTTTAAAAGAAAAATTAAATTTAGGTAATACAATTCACTTGGGCTTTGGTTATAAGTGTAGTCTAATACTACCTTACTTGTGTTATAATTGAACAAATTCTATAATAAACTTATTTAAATATTTTCTTTTGAAAAGTAGAATTAAATTAAGGTTATACAGTTTACTACTAAATAAATTCCATAAATAAAAAAAAAAAAAAAAAAACAACGACGGTGCGAAAAGATAAAGCCAGCCCTTAATGCTTAAAAGAAAATATAGTACATCACATTTTTTTTTTCAATTTGTAGTTAATAATAAATTGTTGGCCCTTTAAATGCTTTTGAAAAAAAAATCCAAGGGATTTAAATCCAATTATCTGGATGGCCTAACAGAGAATTTGTTTTTTTTTTCATATTTCTTGGTATTTTTACTTTTTCTGCTACAAAAGGTTGCAGGGTCTATGCGTAGTTTTATTATTGTCTTCTTCTAGGCCATTTTAAACTAAAAAGATGTCCTTCGCTTAGTTATAATTGCACAACTGCACGAAATATAAAAAGTGACGTTCAATACAGGGTGATTCAAAAAATATATGCCATAGCTTAATGGGAGATTCTTTGGTTAAAACTTAGGTCCAAAACAGCCCCATTTTTTATGATACAGGGCTTGTAGAAAAAAATTTTAAAGGTATGATTTTCCTCTTATTTTCAAATCCGGTACATCACTTTTGTTACTGTTATGGACCAGTGGCGTAGCAATGTTATTATTTTTTACTATTATTTCGTCATAATTTTTTTTAAAGAATAATAATGTTGATAATTATTGTCTGCGTAGTTTTACATATAACTGGTGCTCTTAAATTAACTCGATAAACTTAACCGCCCTCAAGATATTCTAATTTTAATATTTTAAATTAACGTGATGGCATATGGCTTGAATCACCCTGTATATATTTTAAACAAATAAAACCCCGTGCTTTACCCATGTCTTCGCTACTGACAAAATTTCTTAACCTAAAATATTACGTTGTTAAAGAATTAAAAGTTTAAAAGTCATACCAATTTGCGACTTCTAGTTATTTAGGAAAAACAGTTTTTTAATATTTCAAAACCCTGTTTAATAAAAACAAAACCATTTAAGACCTATCGCTATACATGGTAAGTTTCTCAAAGTATTACAATGTGATATTTGAAAAATATTTTCAATAAATTTTGTTGAAAGGGGGGGCATGTTTTACGTTATTTTTGTCAGTTTTTTCTTTACCCCATTTGCAGAAGCGGGGGTTCATTTTAAAACAAGAAAGAAGATCTGTTTTTTTATTTTATAATAGGAATCTACATAAAAAAGTAGGTCTGTGTGCAAAAAAAAGACTAATTTAAATAGACTAAAAAAATTTTTTTTATTGTGTATAAACTTTATTTTAAATTAATTATGGTCTATTATGCCTACAGGCTAATTTAAATTTTGTTAAATATTAAGTGTAGGCGAGAAGTGCAAGTGTTAAGTAATTTGTAAAATCAACAAGTAAACGTATAGAAATGTTAATTTTACTAATTACCTAATACTTACACTTCTCACATGCACTTGCTACGTAACAAAATGTAAATTAGTCTTAAAAAGTTGTTCGACTTTTATATACTTTTTTACTCTTTCATGAAATAAATTTCGTACCTGCTCTAACATTGGGGGTGTCTCGTGATTCGATCTCTCATGTTATCTGGAGTTGTAGGCGAAATTAGCCATTATTTGTCCTTTTCAAAACCCCCAGAAAGAAAAAATAAAATTAGAGTCAAATCTGGCGAACGATCAGGCCAGACCGCTTCGATCAATGCACCTATTTTTAAATTTCTTAAAAAAACATTAAGGATATCTATAAAAACGCGTCTTAGTCTAGTTAAAATATCCGATATTTTTTTTAAAATCCAATCTATTTTAAATTATAATTCCGTAACCACTAAAACATTTTTTTTTCATCCAAGCTCAGTTTTTTAGGTAGATTTGTTTTTTTTTAATAAAAACCCATCAATTTATTTAAAATTGAAAAGTTACCTTTCAACCCTTAAAACGAGGTAACCACAACTAACCACACCTACGTCACCATTGTAACACTTTAAAAAACTCACCCTAATTAACAGACTGTATAGTTAAAGGTATTTCTCTATTGTTTCAGGCTGGTGGGTCCCTAGTTGCGGTATTTCAGTTACCAAAAACAGCCATATGGGTAAGAGCATCTCTCTTGCTCTCTCGCAGACACCAACATGTTTTCTTAGTATAGACTGTATTGTAGTGTATCGATATTTTTTTACGGTTATGAGGAACGGAACAATTAATTAAAAAAGCATCGCAGATGCCAAATATATTTAAGATCAATGTATTGTATACGGATGCAGTAAACTACATTTTTAAAACTTGAGATAAATAATCAAACAAGCATCGCAAATGCAAAATATTTTTTTTAGTGGTTAAAGCAAATTTATTTTTTGAGGTTCTTTTGGAAGTATAAATTTAAAAAAAAACGTCGCAGGCGTCACAATATTTTTTTTAACGCGGACAGAAGTTTATTTATAGCTTTTTATGCTTATTAAAAAAGAACCAATTAATCAGAAAAAGCATCGCAGATGCAAAATATGTTTTTAAAATGTAAAAAAGCAAAATAACTGCTAAAGGTGTTTTAAGGCTCTTGTTAGAAAACACCAAAAAACTGTCACAGACGCCACATTTTTTTCTTAGTATGAGTAGTAATATAATAATAAATAATTTATACTTCTAGAATATTTTGTAAGTCTAATAAGAAAACAAAAAAAGCGTATGTAAACAGCAGTATAACAATAGGTAGCCTTATATTTCTAAAAGAACAATATAATTGTCCAAACAAGCATTGAAAAAGCATTTTTTTTTAACTCTAGAAGAAAATACAATTCTTTATTGTAATATATTATTAAAAAATCTAGTTAGAGGAATAGATTTCTTATATTTCCAGTTTAAGACAAAACGGTTTATAAATGCCAAAATCCGCCATTTTAAATACCCCATTTCAAATTTCCAAATTATGACCTAAGATTTTTAATTTCCAAATTTTAACCCAGCTGCCCCTATAAAACCCTTATATCCCGAATCTGAGGCAAATTAATTTATAAATGCAAAATCCGTCATTTCGAATCTTCCATTCCAAGTTTCTAAATTTTTACCGAAAAATCTCAATCAGCATCACGTCTTTTTTTCGGAAAATAGAGATAAAGAATTTTAAAATATCTGCATAATAATTTTGTTTAAAAAGAAAACACGCCTAACCTGTGATTTTTAACCAAAATATGTAGTTTTTTACATTTAAATGAACCAATTTTTCCTTACCATAGAGCGTGTATTTAAAAACGGGTATAAATTTTACTTGCATTTGATCGGTCTTTTTAATTTTTTAATATGTTTATCTTCTAAGGGACTTTTAAATGGGATATTTTATTATAACTATTCAGGGTGAAAAATAAAAAACCTAATTTATTTTATATGGTACTTCCTGACCATATAAAATATATTCCTACAATTATTACAATTTTTATTCCTTTAACACTCCTTAAGGTTAACTCATCTGACTGCCTTAGTGTCTGTCATTAAAAAAAAAAAAAAAAAACGGGGTGAGCAAGTCATTTCTTCGCTTTTTATGTACAATACTACCAACATTAAAACTTAATATCAATTAACTTAACTATAAATATTTATTACATGCATAACATAATGTCCAACAGTATAATTAAATAAAAAATATATGTACAACTGTTTATACGTTTGTCACTATATTACACTCAAACCCAAAATTATATTAAAATCCTTATCAAAATTTAGCAGATAAAATTTGCTTTGGATTTGGCCAAAATTCTGGCGTTTCCAAAACAGCTTCTACGCAATTTCTTACTGGTTTTAAAGAAAGTATAAGTTAGTTAAAAAGAGGTAAAATATTGTGATTAAAATTTTTAGTTTATTTTAAAATAAACGCGGAAGAATAAAACTATTTTATGTTTGACCAAGGACAACACGTACCAAGCTAATGGACATGAATGTTTGGCTAGATACACTGACTAATGACAGTGATTTACCACATGAATGGGCTTTGATCAATGGCGTAGCAAAATAACAAAAAATTTGTGACCAGTACATACATACAGGGTGTTATATAGTTTAATATATTTAAACGGGTAACTTCTCAGACAGTCTATGTGCTTAAGTAAATATAAAAGAAATATCGAGCAGGTGATATTGTAAACAAGGACATATACGCAACATTAATTCGACATACCCGGTATAAGTTGACACTACTACAATAAATTAAAGATCGAATCATCACAGTAAAACTTTAATAGTAAATTTTGTAGAACTTAAGTTAAATATTATAAATATTTAAATTATATTTATATTTTGAATTAAAATAACAAATAATAGTTAAACATTTGTTACACTTTCAATTCGTTTAGAATAACCATGAATGTTAAAAAACCCGTCAGAATATTATTCTTGAAAATAATCCTTTGTCTTGTTACAAAGTCGCTTTTTTATGTCAATTCGAGCCGATATGGCGGTGTTTTAATAAACTTAATCAACAATTTTATTCTTTTTATGTTTGATATACAACTGCTAGTGATAGAAAATAAGTAAAAAAAAACGCCGAGAGGTTAGTCGATTAGTTGAGCTCGACGAGTAAGTGGAGCCCATGAGTAGAGTGCCAAGAGTTCGTAAAGTAATTGAGCAAAGAAAATATTTTTTTGATTTGTGGCAAAAATCAATGATTATCAAAAGGGATCTAAATACTGTAATCCTTATCTAATCAAAACATGCATTTTAAGAACAAACTGAGAATTTCATTCTTCGCCTTGTGGTACAATCTTGGGTGACAAGTTGTGCGTTGTGCGTTTTGCCTTTAGTCCTGGCCTTTTGAGTTAAGCCAAAAAAAACTACATGTACAATTAAGGTTTCTTTGTATAGTTTCAGTTATAATATCATTTATGCAGAATATAAGCAAAACTTACAAAAATGCAGCTTTTTTCTAAGTGGCGGATATTTTTTAGATGTTTCTTCATTTGGGCCCATCCTACGCAAATAGAAAACTACTGATGTGGTTGAAAGAACCATAATATATAAGTAAATATCTTTGTCTTATTTAAAGTTACAATTAATTTTATATTGCCATGACTAAAACCAGTCCTTCGGCTCATAGAGCACACAAGAGTTTCTCTTTAGTTTACTTAAGTGCCAGGGGCTAAATGGAAGCCTAGCTTTGTCTCGGTTTACTTCTCCCAATATTTGACTTTCTATCGCAAGCTTTTCGTTTAACCACAAATAATATTCCCTTGTGTTATTAGTTCTACCCATCCGTTAAACAAATTTTATTGTAGAAAGTGACCCTTATGCCATTAGTTTTAAAAGTCATTAAAACATTTTTTTTTTGTAATTAGTTGGTTGTTTATGAAAAGGTTAGGTGTTCTTTAACGCTTCACTTCTTTATAAACTGCTTTTATTATTTAGAACTACGTTTTTAAACATATTATTATTTTATCTTTAAATCTAAAATAAATATGGTATGTTTAAATAACATCTGTAAAGAGCAGTTGTATAAAAATATGCATCCACTGTTTTAATTATAAACAACGAATATAAAAAAACCAAATAAGTCGAGGACTTGATATCGGTTTTGTGCGAAGGTTATAACAGCCGTTTATTAGAGTTTATTGGTAATATTAATTTATTAGATCTATTAGAGATACTTTTGATTGGGGGAAGTATTTAGATGAACAGTTAAGTGAAAGAAGCAACAGGATCTGAAGGGTCGAAAGGGGTCATAGTAAGCGCACGCTTGCCAACATTCGCACGCGACTGTGCAGCGAGTTAAGCCGTTACAGCCACATTTTCAAGCAAGTTCGCGAAGGGCCAAGTTGTGTACAGCTCTCGATAGAAACTCTTACGTCTCGGAAAAATTTTTTGTTGGTTAACTTTGTGGGTGCTAGAAATTCTTCCTTAAAAGTGGCCGGTAAGTTTCTTGTTTTTTAAAAAGTTTGAAAAGTGTTTTGATGCAAGTTTAAAAATTACGGAAAAGTTTTACTTTAAAGAAAATTAAAAAAAAAACTTTAAAATAAAAGAAAACTATGTAAGCTGGTTTGTTTTTAAAATGTTAGCGTGTATGGATAAATAACTTGAGCACACGCCGGACCATTAAAATTAAAAATAAAAAGTAATTGAGAAACAAATCTTTATAATTTTAAATTTTGCGCGCGTAGACTATGCATGCTTGAGCAAGTTGGGGAATTTAGATATGCAAATATCTTTAACTTTGAAATACTTGGATAATTTAAAAATATATTTTGTAACTTAAAGTTTGCCAACTTGTACTAACTATTACTTACTTCAAAAAAAAATTATTTTAAGAAAGATGGTACTTCGTAGTTCTGTATATGGTGTAAATTTTATCGTAAAGAAGCAATATTATATTTTATGAGATACAAATGGTTTTTAATATCATAATATTGGCAAAAAACTTTAATATTTGTTGGTAATTTTTATTATATAGGGACAAGTTTTTTGTAATCATAAAAATATATATATATATATATATATATATATATATATATATATATATATATATATATATATATATATATATATATATATATATATATATATATATATATATATATATATATATTATTTGATTATTTGCTTCTGAACCATTAATCATAAAAAAATTAAAAGTCCAGTATTAGATTTCGGCATGTACGTGTTTTTCCTAGAAGGAAATCTGTCCATTAATAATAAACTTCAAAAACACTTATAAACAGTATTTAAACATATCTTCAGGACATGCACATATTTATATATATAAACACTGATATAAACGTTTGTATATATATATTATAACCTTTTATTTTCAAAATAAATAACAAAACTCCCAAGAAATTAAATTGAAGTATATATATATATATATATATATATATATATATATATATATATATATATATATATATATATATATATATATATATATATATATATATATATATAGTATATATATATATATATCCCACCGATATATATATATATTGCGCAAAAACCATATTCGAAATTTTTCATGTATATATATATATATATATATATATATATATATATATATATATATATATATATATATATATATATATATATATATATATATATATATATATATATATATATATATATATATATATATATATCTTTTTTAGCTTTTTAAGTTGGCTAGTGTGACTATTAAATATTAAGGTAATTTAATTATTTTTACTTAATTTTAACTAACACAAACCCAACTCTCTCTACACATCATTTTAAAAAGATAACTAGAGTTACCTATTGTAATAATTCATTTTTAATGATTTTTTTCCATGTTTTTACAGGGTTTACTAAAAGCCGTCAGTTTATAAAAACAAGCTTCATAAAAATCCGCTAAATAATGATTTTATCCAAGTTTTTTTTTTTAATTGTTTAATGTAACTTAACGTTTGTCAAGCCTAAATGCACTATTTTTTTAACGTAAAGATAAAAATAAATTTAAAAAAACGTAAGAAGTAAAATAAGATAATTTTTCATTTATGTGATATTAATAAGATAACCCTTGGGCCATATCAAATCTCCAAAAATAATTTGTTATCCTTAAAGTTAAAATTCTCAAGATAAACTTACTTTTAGCAAAACAATTTAATTTTATTTAACAAAATTCCTTAATAAATCCAAACATTAATAAAATATTTGGTTGGTATCTAAACACCGCTTAGGGAATTTTAAGGAAAAAGGTTAAAATTGTTGGAAAGTGGCTTTAAAAGACATTGTAACTTTAGAAGAGTTTTTACTTTATCTATAATAAAGTAATAACTTATTAACTCAAAACATTATTGCTTATTATCCTAGGGTTAATGTACTTACTACGTTTTCACTTAAAACTAACTTACAGACGAATATATCAAACTTTTGTACTCTTTTTTTCTAGAATTTTATCTTTAAATTTGCTTTCAGAAAGATTTAAAAGTTTTTTCGCGTATTTGAAGTAAAAAAAACTATTTTTATTTCATGTTACGATTAAATTAATAAAGCTTACATTTTACTTGTTGTTACGGTTAGAAATATCTTGCATGAAAACTATGCAATTTAACATGTGCATGCCTTGATGTAGCTTAGCGTGTAACACACAGTTAAAAATTATGACACTGTTATATACTGATGCTCGCTGATGAAGAATATTAAAAATTAAACACAATAAAAATATGAATTGCAATAAAGATAAATAGATACTAAAAAATTTTTTAGGCTCCCCTGTCCTTTTTTGGGTTTTTCCACGACTTGTGTTATGAGTAATTTAACAGAATAATTTTCAAGAAGCCGTTAACTTTACCCTATGTCCATCTTTTTATACATTAAGTGTTAAATCTTTGAAACTTGCTGTCTGCAGAGGTCTTTCCCCTACTTACTTTCCTTGAGATACTCACCGTACGTTAGTATTTAGGTATCAAGCCATCGAGAAACTCTTGTCAGAAGATTTTAGTGGTTGGGGTTTGGTTTTTTGTTTGGTGTCTAATGAGTACCCATTTCTACATTTGTATTATTGTCAAATACCATTATTTGAACATCTTTCAACTAGACAGCATAGACAACAGCGTCTTTTATGGAGCAGAGAGAACACGAATAATGGAACCATGATTGGAGTGTGATGTTTAGCGATAAATGCCGGTTCTGATTGGGTACACACGATGACCATGCAGTTTGAAAGAAGGGCACGTGCATCAAGTAATAGTTCGGGGATATATTACATACGGTAAAAGATCACCTTCCAGTTATGTTTAAGGCAGTATGATAGCTGATCACTTTGCCCATGAGATTGTTAAACCTCATATTATGCCTCACCTGAGGACCCTTTAAAATTCAATCTTGTAACCAGATAACGTCCATCCCCTTGTAGCAAAATAACATTACAATACTATGAACACGCAAAAATCCATCTGTGTGTGGCAGATAATGGGTAGAAGAATACCTAATTTTTCCAGCCACCACATAGTCCGGAAGGCCACCGCAAAAACCAAGCCTATAAGAGAACCGCATGAAACATTTTTTTTTTATTAGTATGAACAATAGTCAATTCAAAACTGCACTGCTGCCTTAGCTAAGCGGGTTTAAATTGCATTTTTTTTACCTAAAAAAAATCATGAAAAACAGTTTTTTTAATATAACTCGAAAGCTATTGATTTTAGGAAAAAAAGGTATGTAATCAAAATTGATGGCCTAATAAAACTTCGTCAGTTTTTTTACATAAATGTTTTGTAGCCCTTTGAGTTTTTGAGATATTAACGATTTAAATTTAAAATAAAAACGCAAATATCTCAAAAACTAAAAGAGTAACGAAAAAATGTAATAAACATTTTTTTTATATTAGTATAAACAATAGTCAATTTAAAGCCGCACTGCTGCCTCAGCTCAGCGGGTTCAAATTGCATTTTTTTACCTAAAAAAAAATCGTGAAAAAACGGTTTTTTAATATAACTCGAAACCTATGGATTTTAGAAAAAAAAGGTATATAATCAAAATTGATGGCCTAATAAAACTTCGTCAGTTTTTTTAGATACATTTTTTGTAGCCCTTGGAGTTTTTGAGATATTAATGATTTAAATTTAAAATAAATACGCAAATATCTCAAAAACTAAAAAAGTAACGAAAAAATGTAGTAAACAAAAATATGCCTTTTAGTAAGCGCTATATAAAAGGTCATAAACACCTTTTTACTAAAATAAGTAATAAAGGAGATATAAGGTAAAAAGTTATTTTGGCCATTAAAAATTTCGCCAATAACAATATTTTTTCGTACAAGTAAGTATACCAACAAACTAATACACATGTGCCTCGAGGTAATGGGGGATTACTTGGCAGGGATATTTTATTTAATTTTTTTTGGGTCCAATTACTGTACCCATTATGGTCTACTTAAAACTTTAACTAAAATAAAATTTAAAGTTTATTTAATTGAAAAAAATATTAATAAGTGCCTCCTTAATCTGGGTGTTATATACCTGACAGGACGTTTAACATTTCTCGATCTCCTATGCTACTATGTGTATAGCTCATCGTTTAAATATTTTTATTATCAATTTAAATATAAATATTAATAATTTATAAAGACAGTTACTCGTTCAGAATGATCTTGAGAAATTTTGTATCATATTTTTAACATAAAAAAAAATGTTAATAGTTTATTAACATTAAACTTTTAAAACATTTCCCTTATTAAGCTATCTACGCAATTATTTACTACTTTAAAATATAATCAAATTGAAGTTTAAACACTAATTCAACTGAAAAAATATTAATAAACTGTAAAAAAATTCATGTTAATAATATGGTTAAAATTTTTTCAGGATCATTCTGAACGTGTAGCTGTCTTTATAAATTAATAATATTATTATTTAAATCAATACTCAATATATTTAAACGATAAGTTATACACAAAGAAGCATAGAAGATCGAGAAATGTTAAGCGTCCTGCCAGGTATATAACACCCAGATAGAGAAGGCATTTATTATTATTATTTTTTTAATTAAATAAAATTTAAATTTTATTTTAGTTAAAAATTTAGGTGGATCGGAATGGGTACAGCTATTGGACCTAAAAAAAAAATTAAATTAAATATCCGTGCCACCAAGTTATCCCCCATTACCTCGGGGCATATGTGTATTAGTTTGTTTCATTCAATGAATAGAATATTTTGAATTAATTTTTAGATGGATCGAAGCTGGTATACTACTTGTACCAAAAATATTGTTAATATTAGCGAAATTTTAAATGATCAAAATTACTTTTTTTCTTATATCTCCTTTATTACTTATTTTATTAAAAAGGTGTTTATGACCTTTTTTATAGAGCATACCAATAGGCATATTTTTTGTTTTCTACATTTTTTCGTAACTCTTTAGTTTTTGAGATATTTGTGTTTTTATATTAAATTTAAATCGTTAATATCTTAAAAACTAGAAGGGCTTATAAAAAACTAAGGTAGTTTTATTAGGCCATCAATTTTGATTATATACCTTTTTTCCTAAAATCAACAGTTTTCGAGTTATATTACAAAAAACAATTTTTCCCGATTTTTTTTAGGGTAAAAAAAATTTGAACCCGCTGAGCTGAGGCAGCAGTGCGGCTTTAAATTGACTATTGTTCATACTAATATAAAAAAATGTTTCATGCAGTTCTCTTATAGGCTTGGTTTTTTGCGGTGGCCTCCCGGACTAATAGATATTAAAAGACTTACAAATAGCTTAAGATGATTTAAGATTGATGCGTAGACGCATCAAGAACTATGTAGCAAAATATGGCAAAATACCTCATTACTTATGTTATTTGCTAAACGACTCATCTAAGTATTTATTGCGGATATTCAAGTGTATAGTATATACTAAACATTTCTAAAAGAAAATAACCGTGTATTTATTCTAAAAACCCCTAAAAATATAAAATACCACAACATTACAAAAAAAACTATAAAACGGCTGGTGGTTATCATACTATTCAGCCGTCAACATCAGTCATTGATATCAGCAACACAATGAACTACCTACGTAAGCCCGAGTAGTTAGTTAATTTTGAAAAAGTGGCGTTTTCTTCTTCATTCTCCTTATCTTTATAATTGATTTGACGTATTAGGTTTTTAAATTAAAATTATTAAAATTATGTGCAAATGCAGAAACTATAAATCCTGAGTGTTAAAAGTTGCCCGAATTAGATTTAAGTTATTTTATCAACATATTGAAAAGTTATTGTTGCAACAATTCGTACTTTAATTACAGGGCCTAATAAATTTTTAAGGCTTCTGGTAAATATCTCTCATTTAATCGACCATCTACCAAAAACATTCTGTATTTTTGCTACGATTTCTGGTTTTAATGCATGTTCTACAAGTAAATCGTGTTCAAAACCTGTACTACCAGGATTCAATTCCGCTTTTTTCTTTCGACCCCGCAAATAAAAATCATAAAGTCCTTTTACAGTTTTAGCAATCGTTTATACATTTGTTTGGTTCTATACCCTTAAAAATAGAAATTTTACCGCTGTACGATATACAACTTTTTCCATTTTAAAAATAATGGGACACGTTAACTTTGAATATCTGTAAATATACAAATGAGTTGACAGGTCTATATAAACGTTTACACGTATTCATAGAAGTGTACTATCACATATATTTTAAAATTATTGTTTTAATACTTATTTATTTATTTATTATAATTTATTTTAACACAAATCGTAATATTGTTATTTTCTAAGCGTTTATTATCTATCCAACCGTTAATTTTATATACATATATGCTTCATACCCAAACAGACCATCCTTAATTTTTAGGTGCTTTAATATTTAATAAGAATACAATAGATATTACAAAAGCGCTTGGTTTCTGGTTTTGCAACAATTACACATTTACAACATTTGTAATTAAATTTACAGTCTAACGAATAAACCATAAAGCTTTTAAAGCTCGTCTAAAAGCCGTATAAAATGATATTCTGTTGGAAAAAAGACGAGTTCTGAATTGATTTGTTTTGTTCATATGATTTTAAATTAAATAGGTGTGTATAAATACAATCGTAAGGAATACTAAGAGCATGCTCGATAATAAATTGGTCGTGAAGTGGCTAAAATAGGTGGAAAATAAAAATGTATTTAAAAATCTACAAGCAAAAACTTGGTTGCCAAAATATCGGTTAAACCTATTGGTGATAAAATAAGTATAACCCATTGTTTTTAATATAAAACGAGGTTTAAAAAAATCTGTGTAAATTACCAAACTTTCATTGTTTTTTGTATCTCATTCTCTAGGAATAATTTACTTAAACATATTTGGCTTACTTAAATTATATTCACGTCCACAAGTGTATAACCAGCTGATTAACCACCAGTCCTTAATATGAGTAAAGAAAGTTATCATTTATTTTCCTAATTCAAACAAAGCATAAATAAAAGTTTTCTTTTAATCTTTGGATAATAGCCATTTAATATATATATATATATATATATATATATATATATATATATATATATATATATATATATATATATATATATATATATATATATATATATATATATATATATATATATATATATATATATATATATATATATATATATATATATATATATATATATATATATATGTACTATTTTATTAGTACTTTCATAAATATATTTACTTTTCAAATTTAAGATTTTTAAATTTATGTAAAGTTCCATTTTCAGGATTAGTCTTCTTTTATCATAAACCATTAAGACTGCATTTTGCATGGTTTGGCTAATGTATAATTTACTATTTTTTATTCTTACTTTCCATAGAATTTAATATTTAAAAACGTGTTTAACTTAAATTTATGTTTATATATATATATATATATATATATATATATATATATATATATATATATATATATATATATATATATATATATATATATATACATATATATATATATATATATATATATATATATAGTTATATATATATATATATTTTTGTGATATATATATATATAGTATATATTACATATATATATATATATATATATATATATATAGCTTTATCTTGTTTTATCATATTTATGACCATTAAGACTGCATTAAAGATATTGCATGGTTTGGCTAATGTATAATTTGGGACAGTCACATGGTATCTGTAAGTTTTCTAAAAGAATACTTATTGTTTTATTCTTAGGTTCTAAAAAGAAAAAAACATTTATAAAGGCAAAAATTAGCTAAAGCGTCTGAAATAAAAATTTTATAATAAAACTTAATTAGTTTAAAACCAGTTTTATTCCCCTTTTGCTTGAAAAAAAAAAATCGAAAGATTTATTTTTCACTACCTATTGCGAAACGTCACTAATAAACCTAGCAAATATATATATATATATATATATATATATATATATATATATATATATATTAAAAAATTGGATAGACACTTTTACTCCAGGCTAATAAGATACAGATAGAGATTTAAATAAATCGAATGACATATTTATATCTTCATATAGAATGCAACAGTATTATATAGGATATTATACTGTTTTACAGCATCGCATTACCAGACATAAGAGCGATTGCAGACTCAATAAAAAAACATGTACCCTATCAGAACATGTCCTGTATATTTTTCATAACATAGATTTTGCTAATGCAAAGGTACTTAACACAGATATAAACAAAAACAAAATTATATTTTTATACCTATAGTTGTTGCATGAATAATGGCGATAAAGATATATTTATAGCCTATTATATATATATATATTATATATTTTTTTTAAAAAATTCATATATATAATAAAATATATGCTGGTCCTAAATATAATAATATTCTGTAAAATTTCCAACATGCATATAACAAAAAAAAGATACAAAGGAATATATATATATATATATAGAAAACACCAGGATGTATGTTAAAACGATTTAACATTATATTATTAGTATATATGTTTCTTATATAACCTCACTTTGCACGTAAGTTTTATTGTTATATATATTTTATTTATATTATTAAAACAATAAGTTGCATTAATTTTTGATTGTATAAATTTTTCTAACGTATATTGTAGCCTTGATAAAGGAATAATATTTCCGAAAGCTCGGCGTTTAGTATATATAAGAATATATATATATATATACATATTATATATATATATATATTATATATATATATATATATATATATATATATATATATATATATATATAGTTTATTTGTTAATTTTCTTTGACCTTAATATATATTGTTTATATTTTCTTTTCTGACTTTCTTTGGGGATAAGGTCAGGCAATATATATAAAAAAACAGTGTAAATCGTTCATTTATGTCAATTACAGATTATCAGGTAATAATATGAACACATTTGTAATAAAGTATTTTTAAATTGATAGTTACGAACCTTAAACATAAATTTAAACAAACACTTTAACATTTAAATATTCACAAAACATCAAGGTGAGTTTATTGTTTCACCATGTAAGTATAATATATAGTATATATATATATATATATATATATATATATATATATATATATATATATATATATATATATATATATATATATATAAATATATATATATATATATATATATATACTACTCATATCTTAGTAAATCATACAGATTAAAATTATGACATTTTAATAAAGTTTTAAATTGATAGTCACCTTAAATAAATTTAGGTTAAAATAAAACATCAAGGTAAATTGTTTCTGTAAGATTAATAGTCAAACTAATTATAATTGGCATTAAAGAATATGGGATTTTTTTAAATTACATAAAAATAATTATTTTTTTACATTTTTGCCGGTTATACCGTAAAATATATGCACCACTTGCGTTTATGTCCTCCAACAATTAAATCATTGTTATAAAATCTGCACATCCAAAATAGAACATAAACCTTTTGAAGTTTGTCTAGATGCAAAAAATAATGAAGAACACTTAAAAAAATATCGCTGTATAAATCCGCCTTTTAAAGCTTTTAGATTGCTGTGTTAAATATACGTATTTCAATTTTGTATTTGTATGTTTAGATGTAATAATAAAATATTACGAGACTTTTGTTAAGAATTTATCGTGCAGAAAAGTAAAAACTTACAAGTAGATGAACAGAGATTTTTTTTTACAAAATTTTTTCGGAACGTTATTTTAGGTTTTAAAAATTAATAACCAAACTCAGGCATGTCTTAAGATCTTTAATTAATTAATAAAAAAAATTATATATTTTTTTTTGTTTTATTTTTAAACGTTAGATGTGTTGATTATAAAGGCATAAATCCCACATTTATATGACCTTTAAAGTCATACAAACAAAAAATGACAAACATTTAACACTTTTTAATGTAGAATGTGCGGTATTCGCAAATGTATTGCTATACTTTTCATCTCACCGTAGGAATTCACTTTAGAACAAAAAATAAAAAAAACTTTGTTGATTTAAAAAATAACATATATTCTTCTCCATAAATTTTGGGGTTAAAAAATGTTTCAAAAACTCTGTTATCTTCAAAAATGTTAAAAAATCGCTTCAAAAGTATTTAATAACCCAAAGTCCAATAACGCAAAAAATGTTTTAAAAAGTGACATTTTTGAGTGAATAAAAATTTAAAAAATATACAACTCGTAATATTTGCAAAACCGTTTTTTTTTTGTTTGGTAATAGCAAATAATTCAATATTTTTTAAACAAAAATTTTAGCAAATAAAAAATTAATGGACAAGTTAGGCAAAAAAATTGTGGTTAGTGATAACAAACAAAAATACTAAAAATGTAGTTGGTTGATTGGCTGGTTTAAGCGGGGATACTCACGGGCCCATATCTACACTGCAGCCTTCTGGCTTATTATGCTTCCCTTTTTTGTTATAGAAGTCTGCCTTCCTTTATCAGGTCTAATAGTTTTCTACCGAGATGATCATGTGGAAGAGGAGTTCCGCTCTGTATATTTCCGAAGAGTAAATGTCTTTTTTACGACAGTGCATTGCAGTCGTATATTATGTGTGAGGCGGATTCCTCCTTCTCCCTGCAAAACCTGCATGTTGTGGGATCGTTAGGTATGCCCATTTTCTGCAAGTATTTTCTTAGATGACATTGGCCTGTCAAAAGTCTTACTACTTGTCTTAACCAAGTGCGCCCCAAAAAGAGGACCCCAGTTGTTAGTTTTTTGAAAGGATTGCTTAGCGTTGCCTTTGCGTGTCTTCGACCAGGTGATGCGTGCCAACGATCAAGATGTTGTTTAGCGACCATCTGTATATTGTTGTTTTTATCGCCTGTTTTAATATTTCAAGGACTAGCTCTGGGCCATTAAACTTTCCAGATGAGCCGGCTCTTGCTACTTCATCTGCTTTTTGATTGTCTTCTATTCCCATCTGTCCAGGAACCCAAAGGTGTTCTATCCTGTTGTTCCTGGCGGCAAGTTCTTTTAGGTAGTTCATGCACTCCAAAGTCATTTTTGATGAAAAATAATAGGAGTTCAAGGCTTTTAGGGCGGCCTAATTGTCTGAGAGAATGTGTAGGTTTTGGGTGTGATTCTCACAGTCTCCTGAATACATCCTTGGATAGCATGGATTTCCGCCTGGCATATTGTGGTTTGCTGGCCTAATGGAAAGCTGTAAGTCGCTCTGGGCCTTATCTTAAATAAATCAGCACCCACTCCATCATTTTTCTTTGAGCAATTAGTGTACCAAACCAGACCTCTGTAAAGTAATGGAGGCGTTTCCTTTGTCCATATGTCAGGATCGCAGCTGACGCTATATAGTTTGTCAAAGTTATAGACGGGTATCATGTGATCTGATGTCATATCCAAGAGCTGTTCGTCGATAATATCGGTTGCACTTGTGTGACCATATTTTTCAGGATTTTGTTTTCGCGTCCTGTTGTTTTCCTGTTAAGCACAGGATAGTTCCCATAGCCATAGAAGGTGTGCTTCGTAGGGCCCTGTTTATTCACAGACAAGCCAGTCTGTGCAGACGGTTTAATCTCATGACTGTCAGTATTTGTTACACTTTAGTCTACCATAGGTAGGTGACTATCGGCCTGATGACTGTGACGTACAACCAATAGATTATCTTTGGTCTAACCTCTTAGGTTTTGCCAAGCATAACCCTGCCTCTCATGATGCATATTTTTGCTTTGTTTAAATTCATTGTTATTTATTGGTTTCCGGGTAATTCAGTGACTACGATTGGACCTAGGTATTTCACTTCTTTACCAGTTTTTATCTGCTTACCGAAAATTTTTAGATTGTTGTAGTTCCCTATGTTTCTTCTGTTTGTAAATCGCGCTATTACGGTTTTCTCAGCGTTGACTATAAGTTTTATGTCCTGACACCAGCGCTGCATGATGTTCAGAGATCTTTGCATAAGTTCTGGTAAAGTGGTGGAATGTTTACCTTGTACGAGTATTACCACGTCGTCAGCATACCCCTGTTCTTAAAATCCTTCATTGTTGAGACGAGAGTTACTAACGCATTTTCCACTGGATTCCATAGAAAAGGAGAGAATACACCACTCTGAGGACATCCTTGTGCCACCTTTACTTCTACAATGTCGCCATGAAGGCTAGTCCTAGTATGCCGACTTTGTAGCTTGTTGTGTATCCACCTGCATGTAGTGTCGTCTCTTTCATGTCAACGGGCAGCCCTAAGCATAGAGTAAAATGCATTATCAAACACCCCCTGAATGCCAATAAAAGCTCCCAATGCTATTTCTTTGTAGTGTATGGACGTTTCGTAATGAAATTGTAGGGAGCTGCATCACAAGATAAAAATGTAGTTAAACAATTTGTTTTGTTTCTGGAGTATATGATCTTTATTTTTATGTGATTGAATAAGAGATTATTTTTAAATAACAGTGACAAAGTAACAAAGTAATATAAGAATAAGTATCAAATATGACTAATATTTTAATAGAAAAATGCGCTAGTTTTATCTTACTCTGCCTATCATAAGCATAAATGTAAGAAAACTTACATACTCGTTCATGCATAAAAAGATTCCAATTTAAAGAAAGTTACTCTATTAGTTCTTAAAGATTAGCCAGTTTAAAAGTTTGTCGGACAGAATTTATATCCTTAACCGAAATACTGATTTGGCTCAAATTAAAGCAAGGAAATCCAAAAATAAAGTTTTCGGAGTTTTCATTTTGACCAGTGTCGATTAAGTTGGCCAATGAATTTTTTTCCTGAATAAATTCGGCTAAACGATTTAATCGGTTAATTAGCGAAAATTAAAAACACCTTTTTTGCATGGAGTTTAACTTTTTTTTAATGTTTTAATGTAGCTTTTATATTTTTGTATTGACTATTTCATTAAGGGTATATGGACCGTAATAGAAGAGTTAAAATATAAACCGGAATTTGACTTCTTATTTCACTGCAATGGAAACGCGATTTTTACATTATTTCTTCATATATTTATCCTTTAAGTCAATGCATTTTTGTTATCATTGTGATTTTTTTTCCTTTATAAAATGTTTCTAATATGTCGCGAAGCCACTCATTCACAAACTCAACAACTTTATAATTGTTTTGAAATTTTGAGCTGTCCAGTGCCTCGTTCAGCGGTTCAAAGAGATGAAAATAACATGGTAATAAATCTGGACTATAGGGTAGATGAATCCTAAAATATATTTATTCTAGGACTCTAAAGTCAATTTCGCAGTATTGGGTCAGACATTATCGTGTAGCAGAATGACACTCTTAATTAAACGGTTTTCCCTTTTTAAACCAAATGCAGGTTTAACTTTTTAAGTAAGCAAGTCAAAATTCTAACAAACAATAATGGTTCGTTGTTCCCTCAAAAAATAATGGGCCATAACTTTTGTGGCTAAACGCATAATCTTTCATTTTTCGGGTTTGGGAAGTTTGAGAGGCGCCACTCAAGACTTGATCTTGTTGATTCTGGTGTAAAATAAGGAAACCAGGTTTCGTTATACGTAAAGAAGACATTTAATATAGTAGCACCTTCATATGATCATCGCCTAAGAAGAACAGTAGAGATATTAGCACGTCGCTGTTTTTTTCATAGCCGGTAACTTAAATGGAAATTGATAGTTCCCTTCAAACAAAAAAAAAATTACTCGTTAAGAATAAAGTCGTTTATCAGGACAGTATTGGTTAGTAATGTCAAAATTCCGTATGACAATGTGTCAGAATAAATAAATTACTTACTCACATTGACTTTTATGTTTACAATCAAAAAAACTTAATTGATGTACAAAATGTAACCTAATAAAACTGACAGTGGTTTTCGTTTTAACAAAAACCAAGTATACATTTTATTTTTCTAAAAAAGAAACAAAGGTCATAAATCCTAATCGAAACCAAATGTACTTAAGTACAGCCGGGTTTACCTTGTTGGGAAATAAAACCATCTGTTTTATATATTCGATTTGCGATTTTGATAATTTCCCAAGTCTGAATCGGACACCTTTAATGTAAATAGTAACTGCCCATTTTCTCCTCCATTTACGTTTATGGGTCTGTGTAGTTACTAATAGAAAGTTATATTTTAAAAACTACATTATTTAACAGTACCTAAAGAAACAATAAATTATTATCAGTTTAAAAAATATTATTTAAAAAGTACTTTTAATTTTTTTTACATATCCTTTTTACTACAATCTAAAAAATAAATACTTTAAGCAACTTTATAGACACTGAAAAAAAGTTCTCTATTTTTTTCAAGAAGATTTTAATCACAAAGTATTCTTTAAGCTTTTTACATTTTTTTTTTTAGATTTATAGAAGAGATTAAATTAGGTTAGTTTAAAGAAGTTAAGCACATTGATGTAGTTTCTCCTTGCTCTTTTAGAGTGATTGTATCTAGGCTGATCTGTTTTTTTTTTACTTTGGCTATTTTTTTCCGTGCCTTACAAATGATTTAGATTACCATTACCCGTGTTAGGATATTTCTTTATACTTCTGACATAACTTATAATTTGTGTCTTCTCTCAGACCTATTTTTTTCATGTGAATGACCTAAGGCAACTTCTACTTTTATTGAATTGTTTTAAATACCTCTAAGGATATTTTCGCGAATTACCGTTTTTAACTACTGGTTGATAGTAGTTCTTTCCCCCACCATTCTAACCGTCTTTAACTCGCCTATCCTCACAAAAACGAAATGGTTTACGTATGTCAACTTACATACTAATCGTTTAATACACTTTTAAGTTTAAATTTAAATGTAAGGTCTTTAAAGAGTTAAGAAATAAGTCGAAAAGATAATATATAAACCAAATTTTTTATTTAATAAGATATTAGCTGTTTCCAAGTCAACTACAACAAGTAAATTTTTCCTTTATGGTTTAAATATAATTGCACCAACTCATCTATTTGGGAATTAAGTAATAAACCAAAAAATCTGCAATCCAAATAGTTGTTAAACCATAGCAAAAAAAAAAAACATCACAGGAACCAAAACAATAGAAAAGCCGCGAATCATCCATAATTTTAAATTGAAACTTGACATAACCATTATTAACGCTCCTCCTGACTAGTGGCGATAGCGGTAGATACTGGGTACAAAGTAATGACGTAGATTCTGAGGTCAGAACACCTTCCCCTACGTTACCGCTTCTCGCGAAAATAAACCGGTATGTTAACTGTCCTAACAATATTCAACGCGGTATGTCGCCAAAAATTGATGTCTGTTTGGTGCTTATACTAGATTTTTCGATTGGTATTCAATTTTTGCCAAGCCACCATTCAAAAACCTGATACTAACACATTATTTGTTGATTTTTGAACCCTAACTCGCCTCAGAGCCCAAGTACTCGATTTGCACCACTCTTTGGCTTTTTGTTCAGATTCCGAATCATGATGTTAGACCCAAATCCTAACCATAGTGACGGAACGACGCACAAAATCCTTTGCTTCAAATGCTGCTGAGAAACTCGCATTTGAATGTGTTTTAGTTTCATTTTAGCAAATGCGGCACCTATTGTGCACACACTTGTTCAAAATTAAAAACTTTATTTAACATATTTTCTAAATTAGCTTATGAAATCCTTATTGCTTCTACTAAGTCGCTCTTGGTTAATCGATGATTTTCCAAAACCATATTCTGTATTTTTGATATTATTTTTGGTGTAAAGCATTTCTTGGTGTCCTTCGTATGGATTGTCTTCTAGGCTTGTACGACCACGTGTCAATTTATTAACTTATCTTATTACTGCTCTCACTAAAGGTAAAGGATCCTTATACACTTTTAAAAATAGTTTATAAATTTGTTTTGGTGCTACACCTTTCAAAAATATGAATTTTATCACAGAAAGACATTTAATTGAGGGATCTACATAAAACTTTACACGTATCCCTAAAAAAGTACTACAGTTTTTAGGACACTCAAAATTTATTAAAAAGCGTCATCTTCAATCGAACGATAAAATCTATAAAACAGCCAATTATTTACCTGCGGCGGGATCTTTAGCTATCCAATTTTTGATGGATGTTCTAAAAAGATTACCTAAAGCGTTTTTGGCTGATGATCTGTATATTTGTGTGTTTCTAGATGGTTTTTTATAGCCTGGAACGCAGACCACCAGTAATTTCTGCAACAGTAGGACTTACTTTCTTTAGGGCAGATATACATCCTTATTATAGTCTGAAGCTGATGCGTGCGATTTTTACTTGAAACACTATAGCATGTTCTCCAGGATTTAGCGGTGTTTTTATCCCCGGTTTATCTTGTGATGTCGATTTTGACTTTCTAATGTACAGGCAGGTCAGCCTACATTACGTAATTATCTAATTGCCACAATTTTTGTGACCTTTATTTTTCAGGCTAATTAGATGTAACAAAGTAAGAAGTTAATAATAGAAAATAGTCTTATATTATACAAACCTCCATGGACTTTCCTAAAATTATTTATATGGATCTTTAACAAATGTACTATTCCTTAAAGAATCAGTTAAATAAAGTTACCAGTATTTCACTGGTTGTTCTTGCTAACTAAACTTCAATACAGAAATAACAAAAATTTATATTATAATCTAATTGCACTTTTCCACGAGCATATTTACAATTAAATGCATGTGTTGTGAGTGAAGTTTCCAATTTTAATTGCCGAATTTTAATCAAATTTTGAAGCTTGGCGTTTGTTCTAAGGAAGACATTAAAGTGCATTAGGCTCTTCTATTAAAATTAACTTAAACACAATACCGAAATACCTCTACACCTAATTATCTCATGGCTTTCTCCTAAAAGCTTTTTAGTCTTTCTTCCCTATAAAGCTTTATTAATCAGCCTTGAACTTGTTTTAATTACAATCTATAATTATTTTTTATGATAATTTATCTCTAGAAGATAAAATAAGTGATATCCCAATTCCGTTTGTCGATCTGTTGATGTGTAGCCTGAAACTATTTTGCAAATAAAACTAAAAACTCGTTAGGCTCCTTTAGGTTTTTTTCTGGCACGAGCAAAACAAAATCGGTTTAAAATAAAAGCTCGACTGAAAAGTTTTAAAAGTCTTGAAATTTCCCTTCAAATAAACGGCAGTATGTTTGTTTTTCCCAGTAACGAACTAAACCTGTCAATTAAAAGACAGATTGTTTGTAGTGGACTCGCAAAAGTAGGGATGGTCAAAATAATTACAATTGTTTAAGTACAAATAGCCAATAGAGTCGAAAATAATTTTACAGGCTTTCAAGTCGTGAAAAATTCTAAATCAATTTATATTCTTTACTCCAGTTCCAACGCAGGGTTCAAGAAACTGTTTTCAGATAGTTCACTCAGGCAGTAAGTTAGCAATCCTTTCGTTATCAAAGGAGACGAAGTGTTGCATTTTACATTTTAACCACAAATGGATAGTAATAAATTAAACTCTAAAAATCCGTGTTTTTACAGATTTTTTAATAACCATTATTATAAACAATCGCTGTTACGATGACTTTTAATACAAAGGAATTATTATCGCCCTCGTGCTAGGCGGTGTCACTGACCACTATAGCAACCTTTGGGAAATAGCGTTTTCCACAACTTTCAACATTCTTGATTTCATTTAATAAACATCTATTTGCTTTATTATTGACTTTACTCTTACAAAAAAGATACGTCCTCTTGCTCACCGACGATCTGTAGGACACCTATATTTTTTATGGGTATTTTTAAGACTTTCTTCTTTCTCCATAAAATTAGTCAATATATTTTTCTCTAGCAGCCCCCAATAGAGCGACACGGAGTGCCATTCCCATGCACCCCTTGACAATCCATACGAAGAGGCTTCGAACATCCCACTTTGTTTGTTCCGTTATTCCTAAAATATCTAGATTTTTTAATAAGCCAAACAAGGCTCTAGTTACTAATTAAAATGCATAATAGGTCCTTAATCTAAACTTTGACAAAATTTTGGTAAATAGTTTAGAACTAGCTTTGATGTACATTAGACTCTCTTACAAATACCTATAAAACTAAATATCCTATGCCTTTTCCGCAAAAAGCCTACTTTGCTTGAGGAGGTTCATAAAACCGCTTTTACCTTGTTTTAATTATGCGTATCTTGACTATCATAATTATTAAACTGGGACTTTAAAGCAAACGTTCCCTTTAAAGCACCTTTTCACAGCTTATATTAAGATATTTCAGCTTTGATTAGTTTACGACACATTATGACCCCTTTTAGAAATTTCGCTTGTATCTGCGACATAATGCATTTTATAGTGACTTTATATTACCTAATTAGGTAAACATTTTATTATTTGGTGCTTGCTACGGGTAAATAAAATTAATGATTTTAACTAACATACTCTTTTGGGGCAACTATATTGGAGGCATTTAATTCTAGGAGTGACGAAAGCAAAATCAACTTAATCGAAATGTAACGCAGTGGTCGAAAAAGTCAGTAACCATAACTACAAACCCAATCGGCCAATGGGAAGAAATTTTCTTCAATCGTTTGTAATTGCATCATTCTCAAATGAAAACGGCCCAATTATAAAACAATCGTAACAAATTATTTCATACTATTTGCTTAAAGGTCAAAAGCAATAATTTTAATCCTTCAGTCTTGGCAATGTTAAGAGATGGGCAATACTTGTATTATCCGCCAAAAAAGTCAGCTAATTCTAAATTTTAATTTTTATTATCAAACTAATGGCTCAATTACTGTATTTACAGGATACCACTATCTGCAGAAGGTACATGGAGCTATTAGCTCTTATTATTGGTTATCTGTTTGAGTCCAATCCGTAGATTGGACCACTCAAAGGCAATTTTCTTAACGTTTTTGCCAATTTAAAATACATTTTGATTTTCTAAGTTAAATGCTTCGGATTAACCGCAAAATACAACATTTTTGGACGGTGATTTTGGTAAGATCAGCACAGTTAAACAACGCAGGGCAAAGTCGTTGTCTGTGGTTCAAAAATCACAAAAAAATGTAGGTTCCGTCTAGATGACAACACAAATTTTTTAATGGGGCGTACTAAAAAGGTAGTACTTAATTGTATAACGTCCGCACTAGCAATAACTCTTTGTCTAAGAGGTGCCCGGAAATGTAGTATATCTATAAAAATATCGAAGCGTATTGGTATAGATTTGTAAATTATTTTTGATAAATTAATTAAATATAGCATTTTATTACATTTTAAAATGTTCACTATTTGTTTTAAAACCAAAAAAAGCAAGTTTTAAAACATGATTGCTTTAAATTCTCGTAATAATAATTTTAGCAACAAATAATTTTAAATACAAGTTAAAAACAATGTCATAAATCCACCAAGCAGCAAATGCTTCTACAAAAAAAAACATGGAAACTTGGCTATTTGTATAGGTATTCTAAAATTGTGTCAAAGTCATCTTTATTAAAAGAGTCTTATGTGCTTTAGTGTCTTCCTTAGAACAAAAGCCAAGCTCCGAAATATGATTTAAATTTGGCGATGTAGAATTAAAATTTAAGTCACATTATGCATTTTATTTAACAGTGTGTTAGTCAAAGGCAAAATAAATAAGGTATTATAGCGGGTGTTTCTCAGAGGTGATTCAGCCCTGTAACTTTTGTTTTCGGGTAAAAAAATAAATTTGGTAATGACGGTATTTGACAGTATACATGGCTTAGCCTATTAACTTATTTTGTATTACTTTCGTTTTAACCGGATTAATAGGATTTTGGCATCTTTTACTTCGTACTGAGAAGCCCTAAAAAATAACAGACAATTAAATCCATTTTTCATGGCTGCTTGACTTAAAATTAACCGTTATAACGTATTTACAGATCGCCAAAGACGTCCCGAAAATGATTCTGGGGTGTTTTTTGACGCTTAATCCAAATTTCAGTTCGAAAACAATCCTCCGAACACCTAGTGCACCGGTAACGAGGCCTGATCGTGGTCTCCGAGGGTTTTCCAGACACGATCACAAAAAACTAACGAAAAGGTTCCGGTGCTCTAGGTGTTCGGGGGATCGTTTTCGACGTAAAATTTGCATTTAGCGCCCTAAAAAACGCCCCTACAATGATTTTCGGGTTGTTTTTGGCGATCTTGTCAGGAAAATTATCGTGGATGACGTCCACCAGTTCCGGAGCACCAGGTGTCCGGGGGGTGTTTGCCCATGCCACATTTGAATTCAGCGATCCAAAAAACCCGCGGAGCCAAGTTTCCCTCCTTCCCCGCGTGAATTTTGGGAGAGTTTTACAGAGATGACGTTTATGGGCGTTCCTGAGCTCCAGGTCGGCTGTGGATCAATTTGAACATCATAATCGTGATCAGTGACCTCAAAAACACCCGGGAACCCGATTTGGGCCAGTTCTGACTCTTATTTACAAAGTTATTAAATCTTCAAAAAGCCGTCTCAAAAAATGCATTTTTTAAATGCATTTTTGGCTGCAGCAATCCAATTTGTCAGTCACAAAGTAGGTACATTGTTTACAAAAAATTTTTGGAAGCGAATACAAAAAACCGCATTTCGATCCACCTTAGTCCAAAAAATTCCGAACTTTTGGCCTTTTTAGTGATTGGATATTCTTTAATATCAGGTTGCAATGGTTAGACAACCAGGACTTGCATGATGCACTCCTAAACAAATTTCCTTTTTACGGTCCTTTACCTAAACTTTGTTCTTGAATCTGACTAATATATATCATTTAATAAAAATGGTAACTCCTTTACTTTTTACTAAATTAATACAGAACCTTTAGTAAATATTAAATAAGGGAAAAAACATTTTTGTTTAATTTATTATCTTAAAACCACAATCATGTTCGCTGTCTTTCCCATCTAAGCTTCTGATTAGACGAACAAAAAGGTTCTTGTACCACAAAAAAATCCATAGTTCATAAAACATCTTCTGTTTTTTTTTCTTTAGCAAGGTAATCGACAATTTGGTTTTCTAGATATTTTTTTAACTTATTTTTCTACGAAATAGCGACCTGAACACTTTTCTTTGTTTCTTAAAAAAAAATATTTTATAGCAGTATGGCACGTATTGATCAAAATTTGAGTTTTTATAGATCTTTTTATAAATTTTTACCATTGTTACCAATGAAAAGACGACGCAACAAAAATAATTGGTATTCTAATTAAAGCTGTTGTCAAACTTTGCAGCACATTTCTTATGAATATTTATACAAAAATGCTGTGTACCAATAAAGGGGAATAAACTTGTACCAGTTTTAAATTAAAATGTATTCAGCGTTCCCAGCAGTAGATATTTGTGGTTAGAGGTAGCAATTTCTACACAGAAAATATTTATTCCTTGCTTTATTCCGCACTAATTACGAATTAATATTGGACGTAATTTATTAACTCATTTTAATTTTAATTTTCCTAAATAAATTTACTTCAGTTGTTTGGTTAAATACAAAAATTATTTAGCTTGCATTTTGATCCTGATAAAAACTTACCTTAAAATATTTCTTAACGGGGTAAAAATCAAAAGTCATTTAATAAGAAATTTGTCAAATTATAAAACATATGTAGGCGGATTATTTCGCTTATTGGGTAATAAAAACTGATAACTGATGTAAAAATACCGACAAAATTGATGAATATGCATTTATTCTCATTAAAATATAATTTCACTTATAAAATATTTTTGGATGGAAAGTAATATATAGTTGCTTTCTAATAATTTAAGTTATTATATTGACTTTTTAAATATCCAAAATAACGACCTCCAAAACCCCCATATACCAAATTTGAAGCAAATCGGTGGATTTAACGTCCGCCTTATTACATCCGCCATTTTAAGTTTTGCAAATTCGACCTGATTATCGACCCTGACCCCTTAATCGTTTTTTTTTTTTTTGGTTTCTTTGATTTGTTGCTAATTTTGGTCGTAGCCTTAAGCTGGTTGACGCGGATCGTCCCATATACACCGCGTGTCCTGCTAAGTTTTTTACATATGGGATTTTTTTTATTATTAATTTCTCAGAAAATTTTATTTAAAAAAAAAAGTTCTGAATGGTCCAAAACCTTAAATGTAACTATCAGATATTAAATTTTTTCAGGCGTAGACGAGGTTTGTCAAAAAATATAAATTTTACCCGGGAGTAAAGTATCTTTATTTTTAACAATATTGAAAGTCAACCAGAACAAGAAACCATATTTGAATATGCAATTATCTCCACTTACGGTGTAAAATTATGTTTGGTTTTTTTTTACAAATTTTTCTACATAATTAATTAGGAATAAACACAGCACAAGTTAATAACACCATTTTTATGTACTTTATAAATACTAACGCGTTTTGACGTTCGCTGTTAAACATTTCGTGCTATCAACAATTCATTTGTATGTCAAAGCATCCTAAATTACATGTAACTTTAGTTAAATTTACATTGTTATTGTAGACATGCGTTTAAAAAAAGAAAAAATGTGTTTTTTTTATCGTAAGTGGGTGTAATTGCATATTTAAACGTAGTTTTTAGTTCTGATCAACTTTTTTTGTAAAAATTTTTAATATAAAAAATAAAGGTACTTAACTCTTGGGCACAATTTATATTTTTTGACAAACCTCGTATACGCCTGAAAAAATTTATTATCTGATTGTTATATTTTAGGTTCTGGACCATGCAGAACTTTTTATAAAGAATAAAATTTTCTGAGAAATATATAATAAAAAAAAAGTCCCATATGTAAAGAACTTAGCAGTACACGCTGTATATAGTCTTCAAACACTGAATTATCTTAACTTTAAAAGCATATAGCTAAGGACCAAACACCTTTTATATATAAAATTAGTTATTTTTAAAGACCCTACAATAACATTACTTTTATTATATATGTTATCGTCAAACACTGAAATCCGTCATTCCTTAAGATGGCTGGTCAGTATATGCATTGCTGGCAAACAGCGTAATAGTCTTAAGATTACCGAGTTTGACTGACTATTCATATTCAGTCATTTCCTGTAATGCCTGATGTTATTTTGGGAAAACAGCGTAATAATTATTTTTACTTTATTGTTTGCCTAGACATTGATTCTTGAGCACAACATAGTGTTGTTTTTTTAACTCTGGAGAGTCCTAATTTTGAAGGCTTAAAACCTAAGTACGAATGTACTAAAGATGTCTCTTTTTCTTTTCTTTTTCAAATCATATAAATATATATATATATATATATATATATATATATATATATATATATATATATATATATATATATATATATATATATATATATATATATATATATATATATATATATATATATATATATATATATATATATATATATATATATATATATAATAATAGTGTAAATAATATTAAAATGAATAAATATTATATATATATATATATATATATATATATATATATATATATATATATATATATATATATATATATATATATATATATATATATATATATATATATATATATATATATATATATATATATATAAATAAGGAGGAGGGAAGTCTTGGCCAACCAGTTAAACAACAAAGGTACTAAATTTCTTGGGTATCTGTCCAGGAGAGGGCTAATTAAAGTGAAACACTTCTTAGTTTAACGAGCTTTCGAAAATATTTATTTTCTTCCTCAGGTCTACAATATGGAAAACAAAAAAAAAACATACAATCAAAAAAAGGTAAATCTTTCTCAACTTTAGGTATACTTACAACTAAATGCATTATTTAGAAGTTGGTAACATCAACAACAGCTGAGTTTTACAATGTATGGTAACAGGATATCATTTAGTTTTTAAAAAATTCATATTAATGTTTCCTAATAATTAAGCTGATACATTTTTAAAATATTTTAATTGTTGTTAAATGTAAGGCTAGTACAGAATGGATGGATTTCTATACCACTTTATTCGTTTCAGGGTTTTTTCTCCTTTTTTTAATTTAATATGTATTTATTTAGTTGTTATTTTTTGGAATGCAAGTATAAGGTCCGGGCATATCTAGGTTAAAAGTTAAGATATTACAACTTAACTGGAAGATAGATTTTCTTATGACTGAATGTGTACGTAATATGCAAAGTTGAAAAATTAGTGATGGTAAAAAAAATTAAACAGTAAATATGTAGTGTCTTAATGATCACGGGGCTCTCATCTCTCTCACATAAGAGCATGTGTGTATGTGCGTGTATGTCTCAGTGAGTGTGTAGGTATACCCCTTATCTGTCACCTAAGGGTAAGTGTTTGTGTGTGTGTGCGTGTGTATGGGTATGTGCGTAAACCATTATCTGTCACCTAAGGGTTAGTGTGTGTATGGGTGTATATGTTAGTGTATGTGCACCCCCTTATCTGTCACCTAAGGGTTAGTGTTTGTATGTGTGTGTGTGTGTGTGTGTGTGTGCACGTACGTGACCGAGAAAACACAAATTATAGATTTATGATGATGTTTTGTCTATTCCAGATTTTATGTTTTAATATTTACTTACAGCCCTTTGCCCAAAGCATTACCATACAATTATCCTAGAGTTATATTTCTGTCCAGTGTAGCATAAAAGTGTTAACACTAGAGGAAACAAAAAAACAAAAAAACAAAAGTGGAAGGACCAACTTACATTCTTAAATTTGAAGTCAACTGAACATGTAAGAGTGGTTACTTTAAAAAGGAATGTTAGGTTATAACGAAGAGAGAAAGAAAGAAAAAAATACAGAATAAAAAATCAAAAAAGTATTAAAAAATTAATTAAGTTAACAGTTATTGTTTAAATGTTTTAGCTTGATAAGAAAAAGAACTATTGGAATCATTGTTATGTCTTTTGTTTTAGGTTAAAATTGAGTAAGTTAGAAATTAATGATATATATATATATATATATATATATATATATATATATATATATATATATATATATATATATATATATATATATATATATATATATATATATATAGTATATATATATATTATTCCATATTGTTGCGTAACAGTTTGGTAGAACCCCATGCCTAGAATAAAAGTGGAAGGGTAGTCTTGACCGACTAGTTGAATACAAAGATTCTAAATTCTTGGGGATTCGGTCTAGGGCTGAAGTAAAACTCTTTTTTACTATAACGCCGAGCTTTCGGAAATTTATTTTTTCCCTTTTTCAAGGCTACAATATAAAGAATAAATGTATGTATGTAAATCTATTATGTATGTATATATATATATATGTAATATAATAATAATAATATGTATATGTATATGTATATATATAAATATGTACAATATGTATATATATATATATATATATATATATATATATATATATATATATATATATATATATATATATATATATATATATATATATATATATATATATATATATATATATATATATATATATATATATATATATATATATATATATATATATATATATATATATATATATATATATATATATATATATATATATATATATATATATATATATATATATATATATATATATATATATATATTATATATATATATATATATATATATATATATATATATATATATATATATATATATATATATATATATATATATATATATATATATATATATATATATATATATATATATATATATATATATATATATATATATATATATATATATATATATATATATATATATATATATATATATATATATATATATATATATATATATATATATATATATATATATATATATATATATATATATATATATATATATATATATATATATATATATATATATATATATATATATATATATATATATATATATATATATATATATATATATATATATATATATATATATATATATATATATATATATATATATATATATATATATATATATATATATATATATATAATATATATAATATATATATATATATATATATATATATATATATATATATATCGTATATATATATATATATATATATATATATATATATATATATATATATATATATATATATATATATATATATATATATATATATATATATATATATATATATATATATATATATATATATATATATATATATATATATATATATATATATATATATATATATATATATATATATATATATATATATATATATATATATATATATATTATATATATATATATATATATATATATATATATATATATATATACAAAATTCGATTGAAAACAAGTGTTAAAAAAAGCTAATGTCCTCCATCCTCCCCTTTAAATTTTAAAAAATATATTAGAGATTTAGAAGGCAAATTTCAATTTTTATCCGAAACAAGAAAATATAACAAAGAAAAATAAGTTATTAAACACCTACACAAAAAAATAATCAAGCCCTCCAAATTTTAAATAAATTTGAGAGTCCTTAAAAATGACAAACAACTTAATATATATTTGAATTTTTCCCCATAGCTTTCTTTTTAGCCTTCTTTTAACATACTCTGTACATCCGAATATCACATCATTCATAAAGTCTGATTGCAAGCAGAAATGACTCATTATTAAAATATTAATATTATACCCTTTTCTTCCTTTTTTACATGCATAACAAAGGTAAAATTAATTTATTCGAAAATTATGGTAGCACCCAAACAGACGAACAGTTGGAAATAAGAAAAAAAAAAGTAGTAAGGGGCCTCAAAACGTGACCATCTGCAAAAGTCTCGAGATGGTGTTTTTACGAGCGTAAAAAGTAACAACGAAGTAACATCGAAAGAATAATGAAATATACTTAAGTAAATACCCATCTTGGGCAATTATTTTTTCTTTTGTATAACGGAAATAACAAATTCGATAATAAAAAGAAATTTAATTAATGTTTTCCCAAGTAAAAAATCATATTTTTCCATTAGTGGGTCATAATTTCCAGCCGACTTACTACTAAAGACAATGAATCAGGAAAAATAAAAACATTGGGGATTTAACCTTGCCTTTAAACTTCTGAGAAAACTAATTATTTGATTCAGGAATACTGACAAAATCAATAAAGAAGTATTTAATTTCATAAAAAAGTAATTTCTTTAATAGAATGATTTTAAATAGAATGTATTTTATATATATGGTTTCATAACAATTTGTATTATGATACACATTTTTTAAAATATTGAAATTTTATATCTTTTTAAACGATTTTTCAAAGATGTAAATCAACATGTCGACGTGTATATATTTATAAATAATTGACTTTTACATGTACGGCAGCCTAAGAAACCATAAAAAATGTAACAATATATGTGAAAAAATCTTCTATAATAAAAGCAAAAGATTTAAGTTGTTTAAAATAATGGAATTAGTAAAACGTATTGTTCCCATGTAGATCTTGTCTTGTCTTGCAAAAAATAAATTTGTTTTTTTTTAAGTAGCAATAATTTGTTTTATTTAGCAATAAAACCAGAATTTAAAAAAAAACTATAAATTTTTCTAATAAAAACAGTTAGTTTAACAAAAAAAGAGCAGTTGAAATAATTTAATAAATGGAAATGTAATTCCGCTAAATTTTTCAATAAATGTTTTTATTTCGGCCATACAGAACACACATGTCATTAACCGTTGCCTCTGGTTAGTATATCTGTTGATGGCAGATTTTCATAAATGTTGCCAAAGTTACATGTTCATCTACGCAAGTAATTGATTATAGTAGGCAGGAAATGACGGGGGCTTGTAGGTGATACATCACTAGCATGTGTGTGGCCAGTGTATGCATATTCATGTGGTGAACACCAACCGACTTATGAGCGAGTGCCGGCCACTGGACGCCTGCGGAACGATAAAGCATACGCGCATATCTATTCCCTATTACCCCGTTAACATTCCATTGACGTTCTCTAAATATTTTTATTACACACCGACTATAAACTGTTTATCATTTGTAAAGGCAAATTTTTCTTAAATTAAATTAATGCAAAAATATTGTTTAATCTTTATTCCGAGAGAGGTTTTATTTACCTAAATATTATATTTATGGTCCCCTTAATTTTTATTATCTTGATTGTTAAGTCCAAAAAGTAGGTTTTAGGGATACATTGCAATCCGTTTATATAAACGAAACAACAATATTGGGTTGTTCAATAAGTTTTATTGTTCAATAAGAAAAACACGATTTTATGGTTTGAAATACATTTTCTTTTTTAACAATAATACGTTAAACTTCAATACAGTAATCATTAAATTTAAGGATTAATAACTGCCGAAATATGCTTTTAAACCTCTTATTATCTACGCTCGTTTGATAATTTTTTTAAGGTGTAAACATAGCCAAAAATCAGAGGATGCTTGATCTGACAAAAAGATGGATGTCGCAACAATTAGTACTTTGATTCACTGATTTTCACCTTAATTTTATAAGATGTATAGGAGGGTGCGATGTCTTCATAAAAAATGTTTTTTTTTACCCAGATCTTTTATTACTACTTCTATTCAGCTGGTCCAACATAATACAATAATGACATGAGTTAAATGTTTTACCAGCGAACAAAATTACTGTTGCATCCTACGAAACGGATGCTAAGACCTTCTTGGCCACTTCCTGGGACCTAACTCGCTTGGGAGACGAAGTACTGTGTTTACACTATTTATTAACCTCTTGTTTTATTTTGGGAGTTTTAATCATAGTAGTGAAACGATGCACAAAATCATTTTTTCGTTGTCTAAAACGCTTCATATCTTACTGTCGCATTCAAATGTGTTTTTGCAACGATTTCTGGTGTAAATGAATTTTTTGGACATCCTTTACATGGGTCATTATCAAGACTTGTACGACCACGTTTCAATTCAGCAACCCATCCAACTACTATTGTTATAGACGAAGATTCCTTACATTTTTTAAACAATTGTATATAATTTTGTTTAGGTGCTACACTCCACCAAAGATAATACTACTACGAATAGATGGTTCATTTAAATGGGGCGTTTTGAATCAGTTCGGAGATATCAATGCTTCCGTAAATGCGAATAAAATTAAGTCGGTAACCTCTGCCCCAGCGAAACAAACCGTGCGACATTGCCAATGTCTGTCGCTTGTATCTTATTTGGAACACGAAGTAGCGAAAGCGGGCGGCTAAACGGTATGTGTATTTTCTAGTCGCGTTTCATCACGCCAATAGTAAAGGCTTGCCGGCAACACTGTTTAACTTTCGTTCAAGGATAGCGCGAAAATCTCTCGATGGACATCGGCTCGCGTTAGCCAAAGTCCATTAGGGGTATCAAAAATATAGCATTGAATGGTTCATCTTATCCGTAGTAGTATTATCTTGGACTCCATTAAAATAACACTTTTTTTTACTGCGCGGTATTCCATTTTTTTCATTGTAAAATAATACTGTGTCACGTCAACTTTAAACAGCCTTAAATATGCCAATGAGTTGAGAGGTCTACATAAAACTTTACACATGTTTATACAAAAGTACTACCATTTCCAGAAAAATACGACCTTTTATTTAAAAAAAAAATAGTTTCTCATAAACACATGTGAAGTTTTAAGTAAATCATTCAACTCATTCTTATATTTTCAGCAGAATACCGTGCGGTAAAAACATTTTTGGGAGTGTAGCACCTAAACAAATTCATAAACAATTGTTTAAAATGTATCTTAAAGAACGACAAAACTTGTTAAAACACCAGTTACTGTTGTAAATTGATTTTACCTTTCTGAAATATTAAGAAAAATGCAGTAATCTAAAGGTGTTTTAAGACATTACTTTTTACTTTTTACGGTTTCTGTGCTATTCACAAAAACTATGCAATTTTTACTAAATGCCTTGTTTAAAAAAAATATTACTAAACGATTTTACGAGATCCAAATACATTTTTTACATAAAAATTGAACATGACAATAATATGTATTTAACAGGCGCTGTAAGAAATAACTTACTGTCACCGCGATCTACTTAAAGCCTTTGAGTTATGGGCCTCCCAATGATGATTTAGTCACTATTTTTCGAAAATGTTATATTAGGTCTGTTTGTTATTCAGAAATAATTTACACTATTTTACACTTTTTTTACACACTTAGTCCTTAAATACACTTTCGATAAGAGTACTTACGTAAAAAAGTACAAAACAGTATACACTATTTTTAAATACCAAACAGACTTGAAAGCAACGATCCAGATCACGGTAAACTAAATACGCCTAAATATTTTTGATTATTATTAGCAAATACAAAATAATCCACTATTATTTCTTATTAATGCTCCTGATTAACTGATAAAATGCTTTTAGTATAGGCTACTATATATTAATTAAAAAACTAATCAGGTTGGCTGCCTAAAACGGAGAAGGAAAAAAATTCCTAAATTTAATAACAAATACGATGGCCGAAAGAATATTGTTACTAACTTGGGTATTAATTGAGAATTAATGGTTTTATTAATACCCTTGTTCGTTGAATAGCTTTGAAAATAGTGGGTATTTTCATTACGTTTATTAGGTACATTATTGATAATAAATAAAACTATTTCTTACATTTCTGTATTTCTCTAACAAGAATGTTAAGCTTAAATTTTAAATTAATAAAATAAACTGTCCTTGTTACTTATATTATTAAAAGTGCTAATAAATTTTCAAGATTTTAGAAAAACTATCGCTATTGCTTGAGTTAATTAAAAACTTAATTAATATATTCACATTTTTAGGTGACAAATTTGCTCGCAGGTGGTTCGAATTAATAATGCACCTTTAATTAGTAACACTTTAAAAGGTTAAGTAATTTTTTTAAAGATTTTAAGAATAGTAACGAAACTTAAGATAAGGTTTGATTAAGACAAATTACGAAAACTATATAACGTGTTAATAATGTTGTTAGCAGTTGTCAAAAGATTTTTTTTCAAGTAAGAAAGTATTTTCTTCTTTTAAACAAAGTTGGACATAAAAAAAGTTTTGTTGGGTATTTTTTTAACATATTTTCCAAACTTATTTATTATCGGAAGTTAACTATGAACATGTTTATTTTAGTGTTTAAAATATTAAAATTGTCAATAAATGAATAATGTTTTTTTAAATATTGTGTGTCGAAAACTATATAACGAATATAAAAACTAGTTGTGAGTTTAAAGTTAAAGGGATTGAAAAAACACGTCTGTTACTGCATAGAACGCCTATTTATATTACTAAATCAATTTTTTACTCTTAGTTGATGCTTCTTTTAAACATTTTTTTATTTAAAGTAAAGATATTACATTAATGTTGTTAGCAGTTGTCAAAAGATTTTTTTCAAGTAAGAAAGTATTATAAGTATTCTTTTGAACAAACTTGGACATAAAAAAGTTTTGTTGGTTATTCTTTTTAACATATTTTCCAAACTTATTTATTATTGAAATTTAACTGTCAACATGTTTATTTTAGTGTTTAAAATATTAAAATTGTCAATAAATAAATAATGTTTTTAAATATATTGTCTACATAATATGTTTATTATCTTGTGTATAATCAAACTTTGTTAATGTACCTAAACTATGCACTTTCTTAACTGGCCTATTGGTTTGGTCCATTTAAAACTTAGGACAACTAAGGTTAATGTATATGTCGGCATCAAACACTGAAATCCGTCATCTCCTGAAATGACTAGTCAGTGCATGTATTGCCGACAAACAACGTAATAGCCTTATTATTACTGTGTTTGACTAACTATTCAATCATTTCCTGTAAGACCTTAATCCGTTTTGTCATTTAATTTATTTTCCTAGGCATTACAGGGTATGACTAAATAGTTCTTGTTGGTCAAATAAGGTTTTTACGCTGTTTGCCGGCAACACATCTACTAACTAGTTATTTTAGAGTATGACGGATTTTAAAGCTAGACGCTAACATATATATTCTTCATTCTTATTGTTTGACCAAAGTTTTATTATGTATAATAATTTTGTTACTAAAATGTTTATTTTAAATATTAAATTTGTTTCAAATATTTTAAAATGTTAAAACTGGATTAGTAACAGAGCCTTAATAAGAGCAAGTACTATTTTTGGTTATATCGTTTATGCAACAAATTTAATTTTATATATATATATATATATATATATATATATATATATATATATATATATATATATATATATATATATATATATATATATATATATATTACGGTCTTATCCCACTCTCTCTTGCCCTTTGTATCGTGATCCAGTAATACATCCATTCATCAAATTCACTAAGTTGTTAATATGTTTCCCATATTTGTAAACACTTCTACTCGGACAGTTAAATGGTCATTAAGGTAATCAGCTCCTACAAAATCAGCTCTTAAGGATCGCATGACGGTCCTAGATGAAATTGTACAAGTTGAAAACTATACAGATTTGCCCAACAAGACTCGATCAGAAAAATGGGACCTCATCCATGAGCATTCTGCGGGATTTTGGTAATTGTATTAGCATATCATTCAAAAATGTCTTAACCAAAAATCCTGTAGCTGGTGGTTACAAACATTAAATGCTTTTTGCCGAAGTTTACTAAATCACAGCCGCAAAAATAGTGGTAGGTTAAATTATGGAACAGCGTAGGTTAAATGAGCATATGAAAGACATGAGAGAGACAGAAGATGACCCTTGTTGGTTCTGCCATAAAACCGCTGTGTTCACACATCGTCATTGTGGTTGGGCCCAGTAGAGTCTTTTGGAACATGCGCTAGAGTTGCTGGTTATCGGCAACTCTTGTAGCCACCGTATGGCACGGGATCCGAAGCTAAGATGAACACAAGGCTTTAACTTAAGGTGTTAACATACATGCTGATGAGTGAATGACATCCTGTGCCTTAAACAGGTGACCCCAACGGTGCCTCTGAGATACAGGGCGACCTCTCAGAGTATCTAGCCTTACTGCGGTAATGCGGGACTCTGCCGTGGTGGATTACTTCCCAAGCTCCAAATAGAAAGCGGACAGAACCGCTTTCATAGGAAAAACGTGACATAGGTGCCCTGACCGAAACGGATAAATCCGTTTCGAGAGGTGCCACTCAAGGTCACAAGCAGACAAAGGTGCGCCGACCGAAACAGGTGAATCCGTTTAGGTCGGCGGTTAATCCATCCCGAACAAACAGGTGCTTAGGAAGGATTCCCTGAATCCCAACAAAAGGCGGACAGAACCGCCTTTATAGGAAAAAGTTCCCTGGCTTTAAACAGAAAGCGGATAGGACCGTTTTCATAGGATAAGGCCGGAGATGCGGCCTCAGAAAGAACATCTGGTTCCTGTAATAAGGACCTGGTAGCTACCCACGTCACTAGACCGGTAGAGGAGGGCATGATGGATCTAATCGTCTGCTCGTCATACTCTCCAGGAGACAGGGACACCAGGACACATCAGAACACATTGTGTCTCAAGTAAGAACTCTCTCCCAATCTGGTATCGAATTCATTAGAAGTCCAATCTTATTGGGAGAAATATAAAAAGGTGTGAGCCACAGTAGACCGAGCGGTCGCAGTGGAGGGCGTAAAAAGTTCACTTACTTTAAACCTACCTACCTACCTGCCATAAAAAGAAAAAAAACCTGAGCATAAGTAGCGTCTATGTGAGGCGCTATTTAAACTTAGACTTATAAAAAAAAACGGCAATAGTTAAAACGGACAAGGTGGATGGAGGAACCCGTGTAATTTTATAGAATCTACCAATGGAGGCTGGTGACAGCCATTGGGTGAAACAGAACCAGCACCATGGTTAATTTTATTATCAAAATTTTTTTAATGCCACTTTGTATATGTATAAATCCTCTAAAAGTCCCAAATGCACTGCTATGAAACAAATTTTATATTGCAAATATGTCGCAGTCGACTAATATGCCATTCCAATATCGTCCGCTTTATTTACATACATGAACTTTATCTTACACTACATATTTATAGACAAAACTCCGGCTTTCAAATTGAAGTTTAATACTAAAAACAAAATAAACTTTGACGATAGCATTCGGTCAGTTTCTAGGCCAGACTTGGTCGAGAATGTACTTTGAATACAATACCTTTTTGAGGTAGAGAATTCATTTAATATAATATAAACTTTGGCGACATGGCACTCACTGCATAAAGCTTGAAGCCTTGTGAGATATTTTATTATTTTAAGCAAAAGCAACAAAAACATGCAAATTAAGTTTTTCTGACGCACTTTCACTATCAAAAATGTACAAATTTAATGATAAAGAATTGATAAGGATCTGATACCTATTTTTTTAAACCATAAAAAAGCCAATATTTATTAGAACACAACACACCAGATAACCAATTAGGTTTTCTATTACATATAAAAAAATCAAACAAATAATAAGAAATAGAAATATTATAACCATTTGTAGGTAATATATTGTAAAAACCGAAGTTTGGGACTAGCCTTATTGTTAAAAATCACCGAAGTGTTGTTTTAAATTGGGTCTAATTTTAAAAAGAAAGAAAGAACGTTAAAAATGTAATAAACGCTTAAAAGAGACAAAGAAATATGTTACTCATGAATATAATAGACAGAAAAATAAATTCAAGATATAATTTTGGGGAAAAAGCTGCCAAAAAAAGAAATTGAATATACAAATCAATAAAATCTTTTAGGCTAAGTATATAGGGTAACGGAAGTCTAGTTAATTAACTTTAAAATGATTGCTTCCACTTCGGCTTTTCAATTAATATGCGGACCACGGACTTTTTGTTTTAATTAAATTAATGTATAAGATTATAGTACTACTTTATTAATGATAGCTTTTTTAGTTTTATGATTGAGATGAGCAAAGGATTTGTACATCTGGTCTAATATTTTTCTAAAATGGTTTTTTTGTTGATATTATTATAACCTGTTATGTTGAAAAACACAGTTTATATAAATTTATATATATATATATATATATATATATATATATATATATATATATATATATATATATATATATATATATATATATATATATATATATATATATATATATATATATATATATATATATATATATATATTGTTTTAGTTACACAATTTGCGCCACCGCAAACAATTTTAAAAAGAAAGGATTGGTTAGAGAAATTTAAAAAAAGAGAATTGGAACAAAAAGTTGAGATGGCATTGTAATTTAAAGTTTAGATCTTTATTCTCTGTGGTATAAATAACACATGTTTGTTAAATGTTAGGTTGAAAACATAAATTTTAAAATGTACCCCGTGTTTAACTCGTTCCTCATTCCTAATTAATACTGCTGCGTTTAAACATCGCTTTGTATCTTATAAGCAAAACCAAGCAACGTTGAAGGTGAACAACAGTTAATTTAGTAACCGATAAGAGACTGTGCAGTAAACACAGGCCAGAAAGACTACTAAGGAAATAAGGAGGCAGATAGATTGGCCAAACAAATTTTAAACATGGGCACCTTTAAGAAAAAGAGTTTTTTAAATGCTTCTCGAAGAAGTTTACTTTACCTGCTGAACCACAACCACTCGTCAGTTAAAGTAGTGGATAAGTGAACTTACCGGATATTAAAGACTAAATGCTCACATGGAAATATTGAGTACGACAGAAGCTTACCTACATAGGTAATAAACGTCAGAAAGAAAAATAAACATTCGAACATGTCTTGTGCCAATGTATAGACGATATATACATGGCACACATGTTCGAATATTTATTTCTCTTTCTGACAGAGACTGTAAGGTTGAAGCTGTCTGTCGAGCTCAATGTTATTTCCATGTGGCAGCGCCGAATCTTTGCTTCCGGTAAGTTCACTTATCCACTACTTTGACTGAGTATTGTTCAACAGGTAAATAAACTTTCTTCTTAAAGCTGCCCATGTTTAATTTTTTTTTTGCCAATCTATCTGCCTCCTTATTTCCTTAGTAGTCTTTCTGGCCTGTGTTTACTGCACAGTCTTTTATCGGTTACTAAATTAACTGTTGTTCACCTTTTACATTGCTTGGTTTTGCTTATAAAGGTATGTACACACCGAAAAAACAAACAAGAACAAACATTTGTTCTTGTTCACCTTGTTTGTATGTGTTCTTTGTTTGTTGTTCGTGTTTTACTGTCTACATAGCGCAACCAAATATTTGTTCACTCTTGTTCGACTAGTTGGAAAAGTTATGGATGCCAACGAACAAAATTTATTTCTGTTTAGGTATGTACACACCGAACAAACAAACAAAAACAAACATTCGTTCTTGTTCACTTTGTTTGTATGTGTTCTTTGTTTATTGTTCGCTTTTTCCGTCTACATAGCGCAACCAAATATTTGTTTACAATTGTTCGACTAGTTGGAATAGTTATGAATGACCATAAAAACAAAAATTCTCTTTGATGTACCGACGTCTACTCGAACATGTGTGAACAAGAACAAACAAACGTTTGTTTGCCTTTTTCAATGTCTACACTGAAGAAAAACGTGTGTTTGCTGATGTTTGTTCTTGTTTGTTTTTTCGGTGTGTACGTACCTGACGTCTACTTGAACATGTGTGAACAAGAACAAACAAACGTTTATTCGTAGTTTTCACTGTCTACACTGAAGAAAAACGTTTGTTCGCTGATGTTTGTTCTTGTTTGTTTTTTCGATGTGTACATACCTTAAGATAAGAAGCGATGTTTAAACGCTGCAGTTGCTTAGTTAATTAGGAATACGAGTTAAACACGGGGTATTTTTTAAAATTTATGTTTTCAACCAAACATTTAACGAACATGTGACTTTTTTTCCTACTACAGAGAATAACGATCTAAACTTTAAATTACAATGCCATCTCAACTTTTTGTTCCAATTCTTTTTTTTCAAACTTCTCTAACAAATCCTTTCTTTTTAAAATTGTTTGCGGTCGCGCAAATTGTGCAACTAATCTCTTACAAATAAAGTTAGTTTTATAGAAACAAAACTTTTATTTTTTGAAGGTATTTATTTTTATTTTAAACATAAAACTAGTTAAATCTATTTATCTTCCGAAAGTATTTTTTTTGAGAACTATTGGTTTTTAATATTTAAGTTTCATATAAATTAATAAATCTATATATACATATATATATATATATATATATATATATATATATATATATATATATATATATATATATATATATATATATATATATATATATATATATATGTATATATATATATATATATATATATATATATATATATATATATATATATATATATAAATACTGTGTTTTCACCATAACAGGTTATAATGATATCAAGAAAAAATATTAGACCAGATGTACAAATCATGTGCTCATCTCATTAGCATATATAGGGTGTCCGAGAAGTATTGAGACACAAAGCAACAGCAAATTCTTTAGGTCGAAATAACGCAATTTACGTAAACTTGCCTTATCCGAAAGTTGATAATAACTAAGGTACAGGGTGTCAAACTTTTAATTTTGTTTTCGTTTTTTCGTAATAATTTCTTAACTAAATGACATAGTGGTACAAAATTGAGTATTTGCGAGTTCTTTGTCGTGAGAAATTTAAATTCATTCATGCTTTTGATGTTGCTACTAGAGGGCGCCAGCTACAGCGTATCCCACTCGTTTTAGATGACATAACTTTTTTTAGCTTAGTTGATTCACCTGTTTATTAAAAAATAAGTTACTTGACTTCCCTCTGCATTAAAAATGTAAACCTCATTTAAGTCTCTAGGTGCAACTATTTTCAAGATAAACGCGCTTTAAAGGACCCCGCAATTTTCCTACAGCAAATGGGTTTCGGGCAATTGTTTTTAAACTTGGCAAACTAGTAGTTTTTAACATGCTGATTAAAAGTCTTCACTGGCACAAAATCCGAAAACTCCTCTAACCCCCCCAAATCCCCAGTGACCTTTGAGGCTTACATTACATTTACCTTATTTACATGACAAATTTTAAATCTGTTTAAGATAAGTTAACAAACAAAGTAAGAAAAACTCAGATTTAAATTTTAATTAAAAACTATTTCTACGGTTACACAAAAATATAATTATAAAAAAGGCCAAACTAATTTTTTAGTCATATAAATTTAACAAAAAAAATTAAACTACAACAAGAAAGAAGACAAACTTAAAACGATTTCCTGTTACCTTCCTTTCTTTGCAATCAAAAAGCAACTCAGAAGAGTATTACCACAATTATACTCATTTAATTCATATAAAATTATTCAAAATTCAAGTTTGACCATTTTCTTGCAATCAAGAATTCCCCATAACCGAGCAAAGGTATGAGCTTCGCGGCGTTGCTATATTGAAATTGTTGTTTGGGGTCTTAAATTACCTATGTTGCTATTATCGATTATGGTAAAAAGCTGTTTTTAATATTAATTTTTGATAAATTATGTTACAATACGATAATTATGTTATGTATGTCTGGCATTTCTTTTTAATACACGCGATACTCAGCAATAATGCTTTATTAAAATGGTGGCCTTTATGGGGTGTCCATTGTACAAAAAGATTGGTTTCCTGTTTTTTTTTTTATTGTAAATAACGATTACTTATTTTTCGTTTTAGTTTCAATCAGTAATCATCATAGCTGAATAAAATTTTAAAATTTTAGCATATTTCAAAAGTTTTATTTTTATGAGATTAGCTTCATTTAATATTAGTTGCGAAATTTACGCGACCGCAAACAATTTTAAAAAGGAAAGTTAGGAAAGTTACGAAAACTAAAGTTAGAACAAAAAGTTGAGCTGGCATTGTGATTTAAAGTTTGAACCTCTACTATCTCGCTTTTATTAAAAGACTCCGTACTTTTTATCACTCGCAGACACAGAAAATAGGACTGATTTGCTCGTAGTTGTGTTATTGGAAAAGGAAACAAAAAGAGCGAAACGTTTTTCATAATGTTCTAGAACTAACCTATGTTTAACACAGAATAATTCTTATTTAAAATTTAGGAAGAGGGTATCAGCTTTACCAAGAAAGATATATTTTAAAAAATGAAAATAGCTTTCAAATAATTTTAAAAAACTCAGCAATTTTGTACTATATTTGTAAAATATCTGATCGCATACATTTTTTAAGATGTAAAAATAAAGAAGAAGCTAACTCTCTGGCGAATAGGATTTATGTACTTACTTTAGTTTACTGGGTTTTGCTATGGTTTTTTTGGCTGTGTGAGAGGGTGCATTGTCTTGTTAAAAAATATATTTTTTCTTCTGTAAACCAAAATTTTTTTACTAAATTTTACATCCAGCTGGTTTAAATGGTAACAATAATCATCTAAGTTTATTGTTTGCTCTTGTTTTAATTCAGAATCATGGTAATGAACTCATTCCTTTTATCATTTCTAAAACCCTTCAAATGCTGCGAAAGTCGCATTTGAATGTGTTTTTGTTCCATTGTTAGCAAATGCGGCACCCGTGGTGCACACAACTTTTTGAAACACAAAACTTAAGCAAAAATAATGTTTACACTACCTAATAAAATCCCTAGGGTTGTAACTAAATTTTTCTTTGTTAGTAAACGATCCTCCTAAACCATAAAGCATATTTTTGTCACGATATCTATTTATCTGTCTTTAGTTTGTTTTGGTGCTACACCTTTCGAAAATAGGAATTCTATCACTGCACAATACTTAATTTTTTCCACAATAAAAAAATTACTGTTAAACGTCAAATCTACACAGCTGTAAATATATAATTGATGTGACAGAATACATGAAACTTCACACGTTTTTCTTAAGTACAGTCATTTTTGGAAAAAGAAAACGATTAACCTAATAGCCTTATCTCTTATCCAACGACAGAACTTAGTAAAAAAAAAAATATATATATATATATATATATATATATATATATATATATATATATATATATATATATATATATATATATATATATATATATATATATATATATATATATATATATAATATTTTATTTGGCTGACCTTTTACTAGCCGAAAATAAAATTATACTTAGCCTTTAAATCCCCTATTTTTTGGATTTAAATCTTAACGAGACATTACCGAAACAATTAAAACGCAAACATCAATGGAGCAGCCATTTAAGTTGTGGCAAACCCTATATAAAAACTATTCAACCGTTAAACCACTTGAACTATGTTGATCCCTCCCAACTAAAAACAAAGAGGGGTAATTACCCTTTAACAAGTTTTGCTTCTAACAAGTTCTGAGGCCCCAAGTATTATGTGGGAAGTTTTATTACTGACTGTTTATTGTTTATTGTTAATAGTTATGTTAGTTTTTAATATACAGGATGTATGAAAAAAATTAGTGTTTCTGCGGTTTTCTATAGGGTGTCGGAAAATATATATATATATATATATATATATATATATATATATATATATATATATATATATATATATATATATATATATATATATATATATATATATATATATATATATATATATATATAACGTTTTATTTTCCGATAACACTAATTAACTGTAATAATAAGACAACAAGTAAATTTACTTAAAAAAAGTTGGAACAAAAACATTACTCAGGCAAATGTTTAAAATAACCATCATTTGCAAAACACATTTATTAAAACTCTTTAAAAAAATCAAATTAAACTTTACTTAATGTCCAGGCTTAATAAAAATGTTAACTGTATTTCACGTCAATAAATCTTAACGATTGTTCAGTGGACTTTTTTTAGAAGCCTCTCACAAAAAGAAGTCACACATGTTTTAATCTGGCACTTCCTCTTCCAATCTTTAGCTTAAAATATTTGTCATGTATAGGGTGGGATACCATTGGCTATTACATAACTTCCTCTTAAGGGAAGATGACAAATTTTTTAGACGAATGGTAAATTTTTTTCTCGATCGCAAAAGCTTTGTAGCTATCAAAGCATGTGTTTACTTTTGGAAAACCAAAACATAATCCCGAGTCTTAGCTAAAAGTACCCAGAAAAGTTTTTAAAGTTATAATAAATTTAGTGAGAAAAGCAGATACGTGCGAGCTTTTTGCCTTATGCAAAATTGACCAATCTTAAAGTCACTTCGGTTTGTGTAACTGTTTATAGTTAATTTTTGCTAATTGTCTTTAAATAAGCTTGTGTGAGTCCTAATTACTAGGTGCCACGGGTGATGGGTTTATAAACGTTGAACCCCTTTTCCCCCGCTCCATTAGCTTTGTCGAAGTACCGAAACATGCAGATATTGCATTTGCACCTTTTAGACCAAGCGGACATACAAATAACCGTTTCTGCTAAACTACCCCCATTAACGTCTGAATGATGTCTTCCAGGTGGGACACTCAGTTAACCGTGGACTCCAAACCACTCATCCAGTTACTAACTGTGCCCAGCGTTCCTTAACTTCACTGAGCTCACGAAGCGGAACCGGAAAAAAACTACTCTACAAAAAAAAGTATCGGACCCAGAAATGTGATATATGGTTTTCGATGTATTTTTGCCTCCTGAATACGAGTCCGTAGTCAATTTGCTTTGGGACCCATCAATCTTCAGTAAATTGCTAAAAACGGTCAAAATAGCAGTTAAAGCAGAGCTGATGTCCAAATTCGTCCCACGGAGGCAAAAATACATCAAAAACCATAGAGCACATCTCTGAGTCCGATACTGTTTTTGTAGAGTAGTGTTATTAATAAATTAATTTATAGTAAATATAAGCTGACAATACCGCTAGTACAGTTTACAGAGCAAAAAAAAAAGCTATTTTGGTAAATAAAATATAAAACCAAACTACCAGTATCATCTTTTAAAAAACGGTGCATAGAATCTAACAAACCAAAATCCATGCAAGAGTTGGCTTTTCTCTGTTTTTTATATGAAAAAAAAACTGTGACAAAAAACCATTATTTATTTTAGAATACAAAATTTTAATTTCAATTGTCATTTAACCGCTAGACTGATAGAACTTTTGTGAAGAATTAAAAAAAAAACGAAATGATTTTTTTGCTTATTCTTATTGGTGCATTTTTTTGCAGAGAAAAGTCGGAAAACGGCTAAAATTATCAACTTTTAAAAATATTTATGACATTTTTAAAGTCGGGAAGCTGATCTTTGGAAAAATGATTATTTATAATATGTTATTTAAATGGGCTCCAAGGCGCTGTGTAACGAGTGAGTTTTTTTTTTAATCGCAATTTAAATATTTTGCATTGATATTTGGTACAATTTAACGTATTAACTGTAATTGTCCGATTTAAATGTCGTAAACGAATAATAAAACTTCATATTTTATTCTACAACTTGTATATCTTCGATTTTCACATACGTTTCGCAAAAAGTGTGAAAAACGGCTTTAAACATTACGGTAAACTTACAATTTCACTCTTGGAGTAAAGTAGTGGGGGTTCAAAGCAAGCCATAAAATAAGAACGCCTGGCGCAGTACATGTTTCCTAACCTGCTTCGACCCCCCACTACTCTGCCCCAAGAGGAAAATAGTGAGTGCAGCACGATGTTCGAAACCGTTTTTGATACTTTACCCCAAATTTATATAAAATTAAAAATATACAAGCTGTTAAATAAAATTAAAGGTTAATAATTCGTTAACAACTACACATCGGACAGTGTCCGCCCGGGGCCGAACTTACCTATGGGCGCACGGGGTGAACGCTCAGGGCCTCCAAGCAAAAGGGGCCCCCGAAGGGGACTTCGATCACCGTAGGGTGGTAAAAAATTATTTTGCGAAAAAGTTTAAACGTTTAACGAAAGGCTAATACATCTAGGCCAAATATCCATTGTTTGTATAAACGTTACTGGGGGTGGGGGCCGATTCACGAATTCGCCCGGGGCCCCAGAGGTCCTAAGTTCGGCCCTGTGTCCGCCGTTAGCTCGTTTAAACAACATATTATAAGTAGTAATTTTTTTAAATATTAGCTTTTGATCTTTAAAAGGGTCCAGGTTATGAATTTTTTAAAAAGTTGTCAAAATCAGCGGTTTTTCCAATTTTTTTTGTGCGGAAAATGCACCAATAAGAATAAGCAAAAAATAATTTTGTTTATTGTACATTTTTTACAAAAGTCTTATTGACACTATCGTGATTAAATCACAATTAAATTAAAATTTTTCACTCTAAATCAAAAAATGGTTATTTTAGGCATTTTTTTTCATATAAAAAAACAGAGGAAAGCTAACTTATGTACGGTTTCTGGTTTTTTAGATTCTTTGCATTACTTTTCAAAAGATAGCACTGGTGGTTTGCTGTTAAATTTTAATTACAAAAAAATCTCTATAAATTTTGCTAGATGTGTTTTTGGTTCTAAAATATATTAGTTAAATTTAGGCTTGTCGTCTAAAACTGTTTAAAATATTCAGTTTTAACCTATTTTTTGCTGCTAACTAATAAATAAATCGAATCCGTACAAGTCAAACACTTTCTACTCCATTATAACCCCTTTTTGCGGTACCTTTTAACGCAGTGATGGATTACAACTGAATTTAATACTTTCCAATAGGATTAACTATATTATACTATAAATACTAAAGGGTACGATTAGGGTGGCGTAACTTAGGAAAATCTTTAAACTGCCCATTAACCATAAATAAAATCGAAATAATTTATATTATGTTTTAATATCTTTAATATTATTGCTTCCAAAAATATTATTATTTTAAAACAATTATTTTTAAAAAATAAATATTAAAAGAATATTAACCAAATCCTAATAATACCTACTTTTTGCTTTAAAAATATAGAATTAAAAATACAAGTGACTTTGGCTTAAGAAAATTATGAGAAGTATTCCTATTCTATATTATTGCAAAAAGGTGTAGTTCTGGATCAAACATACAGTGCTTTAATTTTAAAATGAACCACCCTAAATATCTTCCTAAAAACAAACTAAAACACGTCGATTTAAATATACAGGGGAAAGTTAAATTTTATATTTGATAAAGTGTTATTATTCACCTTCCCAGCTCCAGCTAATCTTACTTTAATATGTCAAACACATACATAATAAATATGTTCTGGTTAGTCTTGTGGCGGATTCATGTTTCAATAAGATTTCGTTGGGTTACCCGCCTGGAAAGTTTTTAAAAAATGGGACCAATTCGGTCCTGGTCCCGGGGTATAGCGAACTGAGTGTGCTCAGTCCTATTGACCCCTATGAACTGGCAGATCGCCTAAAACAGAAAAAAGAAAAACCCCGCAAAAAACCCAAAATACCCAAAAACTTATCTACGTTTGCCACCGTTATCAACAAGAAATGAACTGAAAAATAAAACAGCAATTAAAACTTAAATTGTAAGAATTTTGGTTTAAAATATTAGAAAATTCTAAGAGCATTGGGGTCAATTCCGCATTACTGCATCAGCTGCCTATAATAATACGACGTACAAGCGACTTAGAAGAAAAAAATGTGTCAATAATGTAGAAATAGGACCAAACGATACTTTCGTAAGCTTGATGTAAGAAGTCTGTATACAAATGTGCCAGTAAAAAAATCGTTAAGCGTCATTCGGGCCAAGCTCAACGAAGATAATACCTTAGTTGAATGCACCACCCTGCCGCTGGATGGAGTGATGGAGTGGTTGCAGCTCTGCCTCCGAAGTTCTTACTTTCAAGTGAATAATGAGTACTATGCGCAGGACGATGGACTTTCCATGAGTTTATCGCTCTCTCCAGTGGTAGCAAATATTTATATGGAATGGTTTTAGGAACACGCAATTAGAACTGCAATAATCAAACCAAAAGTTTGGCTACGATATGTTGTCGATACTTTTATTGTATGAACAGGTAGTGAAGAAGAACTTAAAGGTTTCTTAAAACATTTAAATTGTCTTTGACCCTGTATCAAATTCACAATGGAGAAGGAAAAAAATTCGGCTTTACCTTTTCTCGACGTATTAGTCAAACGAAATAATGGACATATACAAAACTCGGTATACAGAAAACCTACCCACACTGGACAATATTTATACCAGAATTCCAATCACTCTAACGAAACGAAGCAAGGAGTCATACGTACCCTATATAACCCCGCAGTGACCTTATGTAACAGTAAGGAATCTCTGCAAGCCGAAATAAGTAATATAACTAGGGATCTTAAGCAAAACGGCTTCAGTGAGAGATTAGTTAAGGAAACAATCGATAAATATCAAGATAAGACAAAAAACTCTAATTTGAACAAGACTCCACAGGACCAAATATTTATGACTATTCCGTATATTAAAGGAACTTCATAAAAGATACGCAGAATAGCGAATAGGTATAATATTAAAACATCATTTAAATCCCAAACCACTCTGAGAAGTATTCTTACTAAGACGAGAGCGGACCGAACAACAATTTTTCAAAAAATGGCTGTATCTACCAAAATTCCTGTAAATGTAGTAAATCGGAGAAACAAAAAGACCACTATAAATTAGAGTTAAAGAACACAAAAACATACGGAATGAGGTGAAATGTCGAAATCAGGGATTGCCGAACACCCATGGTCAAAACAACACCGTATACAATGGTCGGAAGCAAAAATTATTTGTAAAGAAACCCACTGGAAGAAAAGAAAATTTAAAAAAGCTGTAATAATTGCAAACAACAAAAATGTAATTAGCAAACCTAGTGTCGACACTCCGAATATCTGGCTGCCGTTGCTGAACCGTGACAAGTCGGTCAAGCTTCGGTGAACAACGGATAGTATACTCGTGTAAGGTCGTAGCTTTTAAGAATAGTTTTTAGTTATCACTTAAAAACGGTTGTAGATACATCACTAATCGAAACCTGGTGTATCAATTAACAAATAAAAACAATGAAAGTCCAAGATTTTAGTGTTATTAAAAAAAAATGTGTATTTATCATAAACAGTTTATCGAGTTTTAATAACTAAGCCTGTTTTTAAATGACAGACTAATATCACTGTACTCATTCCACTGATATTTTTTGTGGTACCAAAAACAACAAAACACAGCAATATCACAAGTTTTTACGACGTTTAGGAACAGGCTAGATATTATTGTAAGGATTGTCATTTTGACAAACTTGGATTGAAATTAGGAATCGTAATATTGAACTGGTGTATACTCTAGCCGAAAGAACGTTAATAATTTTCATTTGTGAAGCTGAAGATCGATGCGTGAGTAGAATCGCCAAAGTATTCAATGCGAGGCATCAAGATAAATACGTGGGGCATAGGTATGTGATAATACTGGTATATAAATTTGAAGAAACTAGATCTGTATAAAACAAGAAAACTGCCATGCCAGATTGGGGTACTAGAAAAGTTCGCAATAGTTCCAACGTTGTCTATTCTGAAAGTCTCTATTCTGACCAATATTTCTACCGTTTCGTGCACAAAATTTTAAAAAAGAATAAGTTTTTTTATACAAAATTCAAATTTGACATAAACTCGGCGAAGATGATTACTTTACTGACGAATCAAGTTTGTTCCTAAATAGATGTTAACAGACACAACTGTAGATATTGGGATAATGAAAATCCGCACCTATTTCAAAAAGGTCATACTCAATTTCCAAAAAGTTCAACCTTTGGGCAGGTATTGATGAAAAAAAATTTATAATTTAAATTTAACTGGTCAACTGTATCCTTTAAAATAAAATGTGATATACCCATCTATCGTCCATAGTTTGGAAAATCAACTGTATGAAAATGGTGCTATGGAACTCAAACAAGATAATTTGCATTTTCAGCAAGATAAAGCTCCCCGTCACTATACTTTAGCAGTTCGAGGGTGAATCAATAAACAGTTTTCAGGCAAATGGATTTGCAGATGAGGTGCAATGGAATGGCCCACACGGTCTCCAGACTTAACTCCTTTAGATTTTTTCTTTGGAGTTATTTAAAAACTAAAGTGCGGAGCACCCCACCCGCAAAGAATATTTAAGAACTTAAAGATGGAATTTCACTGGAATGCAGAAGTTTTACCAGATAAACCTATGCCAAATTTCGCGAGGAATTTCAAAACATGTTTTATTATTGTCTTGCCAATAACGGCGCACATTGTATGTATTAAATAAATCATTTATACTTGATAAATTTTTTATGATTAGCACACATTTTTTGCTTCTAATTTGCTTGTACGTCCTCCGATTTCAAAGACGATTTCGCCACGTTTTGGTAGGTACTTTTGGTTGGTCAGAAATGTACCAACCGATTTCGGGACGAAAAACGATGACGTTACAAGAACTTTGGTATCTATTTTGGTCTGTCAAATCACATACCAAGCTTGATGCACGGTTAGTTGATTTTGGTAGCTTGCTATCTTTGTTTAACTTGAAAGCTGATTGGCTAGCTATTTTGGTTATTTGTTTATTTATTTTTTGTTATCAATTTGTTGAAATGAGTGCCGATAAAAGTTATAAAAACGGTGTGATGTTCCTAATTAATAATCATACATTGACGTTCTTTGAGAACGATGAAATCTGCTCATTGTTATTAGAAGGTTAGTAATGATTAAAAGTTAAAGGAATTTTGTTTACACACTTCTTCCAGCCGCTGAAGCTGGCAGCTGACGAATGACAAACCAGGCAATGAGTGCGGTTCATATAGCCGCCATTTTTGTCGTAAAAATTTTGCAAGGGGTATTTAGAAGTCATAAAGGCATGCATAATGTCATAGTTACTTTAACTGTTTTTATTTAGTAATTGTCAAAATAACAGAACAGGAAGTTCATGTTTCCGCTGCGCAACGCATAATAGTTAGATTTGTTGTAAATGAGGGTGCCAAACTAAGTGATATTCTGCAAAGACTTTAAGCACAATGCGGGACATTTATATACCCTATTAAAAACTCAGGCGCAATATTTATTATTGTAAAAGTTTGAGGGAGGTCAAACAAAGGATAAAAATGTGCCGTACGCTAGATATCCGGCAGCTTTGACAGTACAAGAAAATCATCCATTTTCATTTGCATATCCAAAAAGTTTGCACAAAATGGATACACAGATTTCTGACTATGAAACAAAACTAGCGGTATGTTAAATTTTCTACTGAGCTTCTCTGCTGTGACCAAACATGAACTAGCCATTTTGCGCCAGAGTCAAAGAGAAGTCTGGAATGGTACCACTTAAACTCGCCGAAACCAAAAAAGCAAAGGTTGTGACTTCAGCCAGTAGAGTAATACCCTCCGTCTTTTGGGACAGCGAAGGTGTTCTCTTGACCGATTTTTTGAGGGAACGCAATAATGTACCTGCATTTCATTTAAAAAGCACAAACCGTTCAATTAAAAATGTTTTTCTTCTGCACGATAATGTCCGACTTCATACTGCTCTCTCATTAGGAGGTTCTTTCACTTCCACATACACTCCATAGTCTAGATTTATCACCATATGATTTTGCAGGTACTTGGATCTCTAAAAGAGACATTGGCACTGGAAAATTATAAGACAATGATAATGTTGAGTTTATTCATAAATGGCTTTGCTCCCAACCAAAAACATTTTAAAAAAGTGACATTATGAAACTCACACAATGATGGCAAAAGTATATGGACTTGAAGGGTGCTACGAGGGTAAATAATGTATAAATCATATACTTACTGCAGTTTAATATAAATTTACAGTTAAACTTCGGTTTTTACTTGAATCCGCATCGTAAGTCTATACATTAAACGCATAATTTTTCTCATTGCCCATATTTGTCAGTGTATTTTTTAATTCTTTTTGTTTCGGGTTAGCCAAAATGCAATAAACAAAAAATAATTATCTACAAAACATGTATCTTCATGTTAATGTGACTTACGGTTACGGACATCTCTCTACTAGTTTTTTCTTAGAAACATCAACCGATTTCTATAACACCTTGTATCTAAAACCCATTCTTTAGGTATTAATAATAAAGGAATTACTTCTATACTTTTGGAGAAAAATAATCTTTGTTTAAAGAGTAATATGTATTCAATATGACGTTCCCTTCGTAGTAAAACTAGCTGTGCTCAAGTGGTTGGAAAGAAAGTCGTATTCTTTGTTAAGCATCTTTTTTAGTAGTTCGAACGCGGGTTAAGCCCTGCTCCCTTTGGAAATCGAGGAGCTCGGAGCATATAAAAGAACCATTGAATCTTTATTACCCCTTGCACTACATTAGTCCCCCAGCATTCAAAAACAAAGCGGGTAGTTAGACCAGGATCGAACTAGCACTAAGATTTTAACTAACGAAGTAAAAAATAATAACTTTATCATATTCGGCTTGACCTTTATACAGGGTGTTATACAAATTAGGTTATATACTAAATAACATGGAAATATAAATATCTTTTAGTAGTAATTTTATTTTAATTATTTTTTGTATAAATTCTTCAATAACTATACCGGCTATTTTATTGAAATTGGAGCAGATAGCAGATATCTTAAGTAATGTAATGATCCAACATGATTTGCTTAAAACACTCGTTGATGCGTCTAGAATCAATCTGTTAATATAATTTATTTCCTTTCTAGGCAAATCATTCCAATTTAACTGTAGGTAATGTCGATGGTCTTCTAAATTAGGTATTCTTCTACCTATTAAGTCCCATACATGTTCCATAAGACCAAGATAAAAGATTAATTGAGCGTATTTAAAGAGAGGTAGTGTTACACTTGCCGGAAGTTATCTTATTAAAAGACTGGATTTTAAAAGGTCCTAAGGTAAAGCAAAAGATGTGTCTCTACAATCTCATAGACACAGCGATCAGCTGTCATATTAACTCTAACCATAATAAGAGATGGCCTACTACCGTCCGAAATAGATCTCCAAACCTCTCCAACAACCCCATCTACATGCCTTTTTATATAAAATTGTATGAGTTACATCTTTTTCCTTACACAAGTATTATTCACACAAAACCCAAACTGAGATTCGTTGCCAATAGCTTCATTTGTAGAAAAAAAAGATCCCTAGAGGCAAAATGTCTAAACTAACAATCTTGGTAATCTGTAGTACCCAAAAAGTATAAAAGAAGAAAAATTCCTTATCCAAAAAATGGCACAATTTGAATCAACGATTTGGGACTTCACGTCATGCGCACTACGACTGCAAAGTTAAAGACCGGCAATACGCATAATACGAAATCCTGAAAAGAAGTGCTGTGTTAAGTTGACAGCCGGACTGGTTTAAGTCCGTAAGATTTTGATCTAAAAATATTGAACCACACACAAAATTATAACGTTTGAAATGCGTATTGCGTACTTTTTTACCTACAAATTAAACATAAACCTACACTTTTAGGCAAACTTGGCTTTTTAAATGACTCCAAACAAAAATAAAATAAAAATGTCGTATGTCGTATGTTTGTGCAATTTTTTTAATGGGTTGGGGTACGCGACTGTATATATATATATATATATATATAATATATATATATATATATATATATATATATATATATATATATATATATATATATATATATATATATATATATATATAAACGGTCTCTACACTAGTCCATGCGAATTTTTCACTATGCGTAGCAATGCTGCAGATCATTTTCCGTAAGCCGTTTCATGACTTTTCAAAGCTGACTTGACTTTGATTATTTTGACATAAATATTTTCACTTGTTAAGGTAACCTAGAGAATAAATATTTCCGGAAATATTCAATTTTTTATGGTAACCAAACAAAAAACGAGTCTTTAATTGACCCTAAAATGTAGGTGCAAAATGTTTATTATTATTTTGTCTTGTGGTAGAGGGCTAAAATCCTAAACCGTCTCTGGTATGTAGTTACCCTATACCTTGAAAGGGCACGCAAGGCGTCGTCGATGCTAAACTTTTATTGGGCTATTAATAAATTATAGCAACAGGCGAACCAAGCCAGAATGCCTATTGTTCATGCATTAACTCAAGTAGCATCTTGGCTTGACATAATAATGAGATTCAGGCTGATATGGCAATGGGATTTGGCTAAATAGAGGTGATCAATCACAGGCACGCCGTGTCACTGCATCGACTGCGGGAGTGTGGATTCTGGCCCGCTTCGAATCAGCCACAGCACCTGAGCCCTTATATCGTCGAATATACACGAAGAAAAAAACTAGGGCCCTTATCTTGCAGAGCTTATAAAAAGAAGGTGTATTTATAGTTTCAACAACAGACCTAAGTGGAGTGGCTTGTTATACACTTATTACTACAGAAAATGCAACATTAGGAATTATTCATTTGGCTTTGATAGACATGTATTCGATAGCAAAAAGCGGCCTGAGAATCGCTACGAGCTAAGTTGGAAAGGAGTGCACGTCTAAAATGAAGCAAAACATTCAATTAGTCTTAGTTATTATCTACCAATCCATCCACAAAATAAATGTTTGTGATATAAATAGACTAACGATAGATTGCATACTTTAGATCCATTCAGAGGTGCTGTCAGCCCTAAAGCAGCCGTTCTTTAAACACATCTAAAAAATAACCACTTCCTAAATATCATTTTTGACCGATGGAACTCGCTGAAAATGATTACTATGCTTACTCAGCATAGTAATAATTTTCTCAGAATCCACTTTATGGAACATATTCAATTCAGATATAACAATTACGAACTGATCTACACCGATGGATCTAAATCTGACACAAGAGCTGAAGCTGAGTTCGCATCCTCCACGCATGAATACTCCTACTTCTAACACACCTTTATTATTATTTTCTGTCAGATGAACTCATTACTATTTATAAGGCTACTAAACATATAAAGCGAACCAACAAAAATCTCTGGGCTATAGTTACAGATTCACTTAACTCCGTTATCTCTTTGAAGGCTTACAATCCCTCTCACCCCAATTTTAAACATTAAACACAACCTCCAGAGGATTAATATTTAAGGAAAGGAAGTCCAATTTTTATGGATTTCTAGTCACGTGGGCTATTAATTCCGTTTTTACCACAGAGATCTACTGGTGTACTTTAAATCTAAGATAAAGGCTTTGTACCAACTGAATTGTGATTTACAGATGGAAGAAAACAAGTTATATGAAGTCAAAGACAAGATTTTCTTAAACCCTGATCTGACGGACATTCCAAAGCATTCCTTGTCTGTTATGGCTAGACTGAGAATAGGCCACACAAGATTAACACATGACTACTTAATAGAAAAATCTGGCCATCCCATCTGCAATCATTGTAATACTATAGTCACGGTTAAACATATATTTGAATCATGCCCAAAATACACTCGCAATCCTATAAATCACAGCATCGAAGGATCTCTTAAAAATAAAATCTTATATATAAATAAAAAAAAGTAATAGCGCAGCAACTTGATGGAGACTAAAAAATCCCTAAGGTTTGATGTGTCTTGAATAAATACAAACCAACCAATCATTATTGACTCGGAAGATAATAAATAAAAAACTTATTATGGCATGCTTAAAAGCATACATTCTTATGCAAAATTTCTAGTAGAATCTAAATTTACCATTGTCTAGTAGCAAAAGGGATCTTGGAAGTTACGAGCCAAGTTGTCTGACAGAGAGATCATTTTTGGATGGTGGCGTAAATATTTAAAGAGTATGAAGGGAGGGAAATACCAGGTAGACGAATCCACATTCTAGATAATGATGAAAAAGCGAATAAAGGGCTTTTCCAGATGTACTGTAAAGAGATGTATAAGAGATGCACTTTGTGCATTTTTAGTAGCTATAAGGGAAGAACTTACACTGTTTAATTCTTTGAAGCAAAAGCCATAGAAATACTTATAGAAAAGGGACAGGTTTCCTACTAAAGTAAAAGGTACTAAAGTTGGCAAAAATTTAAAGGTTAATTGTGAAACATTATTAATGTGAAGAAAAAAGAGAGTCGGTTCAGATTTTTTTCTTTTGACTGCTGTTCCTAGAATCTTTTTTTCTTCCAGTGCTGCTTTCTGTGTATGATCCTAGTAAACGAGGTCATGTGCCAAATCTTATAGCCTCCCTTTTATTTTTATTATTTTTAATAAAAGATCAACGATTATACGAATATTGTTCTAAATAAAAAATATATTAATAGCAAAAATTATTCTATTTTCTTTAAGGACGCAAAAACATAAATTACATTTATAATAATAAAAATAAAAATCATTTGATGTCTTTAATAATATGTTCAACAAAAAAGGACTCTTTGATCTAATTAAATTTTATGCAAAGACATTAAAGACAAAGCAATTTAAAAACAATTATAAATATTTTAATAAGCTGTGTTGCACAATATAAAAGATAAAAGTAGCCTTATAATTTTAGAAAATGGAAGCCTAATATCGTTTTTAAGAATGTGAAAAGTACAGCAGAATGGCATTTTGTAAAATAAGGAATTTTTTTTTGTAAATACCAATTTTTTTTTCTACACTACTCGGGATTTTTTAGAAAATTAATTTGAAAATAACATTATATTTAAAAGTTTAAAATAAATGGTAAAATAATTTGTATAACATTAATCATTTTTGATGATAACTAAAGTAAATTTAGCTCTTAAACTTAGCAAAATACACGAAGAAAAAGATGACGAAAATTACAAAAAAAAAACAAACAAATCTTACAGAATTTCTTTTATCAGTTTAAAATTATTCTTAATATTTTATTTATTTTAATGTATAACAATATAAAGTAAATAAATTTAATAATTATTAAGATTTTTATAAACCCTTTATGTGACTGTTAGTTTTCGGTCATTTTCATTTTTTTAATGCAAATTATCTATTCTTCGCTTTGTTATTGCATTTTACATTTAAAAAAAAAGCTGTTTTTATTAGGACCTATTTGTAAATGTTGGAAGCTCTACCGATACAATTTTAAATAATATTCCTGTATCGACTTTAAAATTAATTTTAAAGCATGTCATTTAACCGAATTACGCTTAAAAGGAGCATCTTTAAAATTAATTTGACTTTTAAAATCATTATACTAGCTAATAGAGAAACCATGTAAAACCAACAGAAAAAGTAATTAAAAATATGAAAGGCGCTTTATTGCTTTGGATATTACGGAGAAACGAAGATTTTTTTAATTATTGAATGAAACAATATATTTGGGTTAGATTTTTTGCGGTTTTGATATATTTACTTTCTTTGCCATTTATAAAGCAAATTTTAATTTTTTTCCTAAAAATACCTGGAATCTCTTACAAATATAATTCCAATGTAGTGTTTAAGAACCTGGCTATAAAAACAATTTTATATTGGCCTTGTACTTATCATACAAACCTTGTAACTGGTTTTTCAATAGGTTTTGTTGTTGGATAAGAGATGGCGGTATTAGGTTCGTCGCTTTAATGTTCTAAAAAGGGTAGTACTTTTTTATAGAAACGTGTGAAGTTTTATGTAGGTTTGCCAACTCATCCATATATTTACATCTGTTAAAAGTTGACCCATCACAGTATTTTTTACAATAGAAAAAATAAAATATCGTGCGTGTTAAAAATGTTATTTATAAATATGGAGTAGCAGCAATACCAATTCACGAGCGGTTTTTAAAAGTATAAGGACTCCTCAATTAAAACGTGGTCGTACAAGCCTTGAAGACAGGTGTAATCATAGAAAAAATATAGATATTAAATTTAAAAGATTGTCGATTTGGTAGAATCCCGAATAATTTTATTAGGCATTGTAAACAGTATTATGACACAATCGTTGTCGCATTTGGTAACAATGGAACAAAAACACATTTAAATACGACTTTCTTAGCAACATTTGAAGTCTTTTAAAAGGGATAAAAAGGATGTGTAGTATTCTTTTATCACTATTAAAGAGACTTAGTTTTACCACTATAATCCTAAATCAAACCAAAAGGCTAAACAAGGATGTGAACCCAGTACTTCGGATCCGAAGCGCGATGCAAAAAAAATTCTTAGTCCGGTAAAACAATAAACTTAAATTATTGTTGTAACCTTTTAGAAGAGCTTATATAAAAATCGGTAAGAAAATATCTGGTTTACAAGAAAAAAATCATTTTTTATCCAGACAACGCAGCTCGAAAAGCAATCGCAAAAATTATTAAAGTAAGAATTGTTGCAACATTCACCCAATTTCCCGGAGTTAGCTCTCTTTGACATCTAGCTGTTTTCACAATTAAAGAAATTATTCATGGAAAATGATTTTTCCAAAAAAAGGGTTAATTGCAGCCTTGGAAGTGTATTTTAGCAGTCTTCTAAATTAGTACTTAAGGGATAGAATCCATAAATTAGAAAATTACTGGAATAAGTAAATTGAAGTTTAAAAAAACTTAAACTTATTTAGCAATTTTTCTCATCATTAACCCAAAAACACAGATATGAGTAATTACATATAGGAATTCAAAAGAACTGAGTATTGAAAAAAACAAAACTATAAAATTTTAATCAATTATTTTTTAAAACCTTATTATCTTTGCTTACTACAATAATTAAATGACAGACAAGAAAATAAATTTGTGCTCAAAACTCCTTGTAATAAAATTAATGTGATTAAAAAAGGAAATTAATTAAAGAAGATAAAGAGAGTTTAATTTCTTTACAAATCCAGTCTTACACACTCATCCTTTCACAATGAAGTCCTGTTAGGAGACAAAATAAAATAAAAAGGAGTAACGATAAAGAAAAGCAAGCCCGGGGATTTTTTAGGGAAAATCTATTTGTGGTGTATTTAGGATACTCTAACCTTCGTTTAATGACCCTGCTTTATTGGTTAGAGAAAAGCGGTTTGTTTATATTGGATAAAGCTTTGTTTACATTTTAAGCAAATTAAATATATGCAATCTGATTTGATTAGATTGAATGTACACCGGTGTAAAAACAGTAAATAAAAGATGGATCTTTTTGACAAATCTGACAAGCAGAAATGATCTGTAACAAGACGAGTACTAAGTTTTTTAGAACGACATTATATGTTACCTATTTGTATTAACGTTAAAATATTTCTTATAAACAACTAAGTTTATCATCTTTACTATAGCATTTAAAGAAGCTACTTAATTCTCTCATAAGGAAGGATGTAGACAATTAAAAACACTTTATTTTTAGCAATTATGTAACGGCATTTAATACACTAGGTAACAAAGAAAAGCAAACACCTAGTTTATGTAATCTTATTTGAATAATATTTTGTAAGCGTATTTTTAATTTAAAGCTTGTCTTTCCGTATTTTTTTGGACTGTTTCTGGATCTGTCCAGCTGAAATTTGGTGAATTTTTGCTTGCGCCTGGAGTGCGCAGACTTAGTCATATTTGTTTGCTTAGTGGCTTTGGGAAGAGGCGAATTAAGGGCTTACATTAGCCAGATCTTTCAAATAGGCGAATTGGAAAAAGAACGAACCTATCCCTAAGTACCATTTGAAGATGTTATCAGGCAAGGGTTCCAGAAGGCTAAAGAAACGGAGCTAGGGACGCTGGATATCGTAAGAAATCAACAGAGTATCAAGATCGCCAACTTGGACTTTTGACCCTTAGAGATCGCTTTAGTTCAACGCGGACGATTGTGAAACAGTAGTTTCAAAAACACAAAAGAGTAGTCGGGATACGTACAAGATATCGCCGAACCTTTACACTGTTACCATTGACTCCTGGGATTCGACGCAACCTATACCACAATGGTGCAGAGACACTATGAAATCAAAAATAAAACCAGATGATCTTTAGTAATGAGTCCCGCTTTTATTTGGATATGCATGAAAGTCAAGTAAAAGTTAAAAGGTTACGTGGTGTAGGACGTAATTTACAATTTAATAATATGAAAATACATTTCTTTAAAAGTGTTAGACAATGTTATGGTTTCAATAACACTAAAATCTTGAACTTCCATTGTCTTTATTTGTTAATTGATACACAACGTTTCGGTTAGTGATGTATCTCCAACCGTTTTCAAGTGATAACTAAAACTATTCTTACAAGCTACGACCTTATATACTATCCGTTGTTCACCGAAGCTTAACCGACTTGTCACGGTTCAGCAACGGTAGCCAGATATTGGGAATGTCTACACTCGGTTTGCTAAATACATTTTGATTGTTTGCAATTATTACAGCTTCTTTAAATTTTCTTTTTTTCCAGTGGGTTTCTTTATGAATAATTTTTGCTTCCGACCATTGTATACGGTGTTGTTTTGACCATGCGTGTTCGGCAATCCCTGATTTCGACGTTTCACCTCGTTCCGTATGTTTTTTGTGTTCTTTAACCCTAATTTCTAGTGGTCTTTTTGTTTCCCCGATGTATACTTCACCACATTCACAAGGAATTTGGTAGATACACTCATTTTTTGAACCATTGTTGTCCGGTCTTGTCTTAGTAAGGATACTTCTGAGAGTGGTTTGGGATTTAAATGCTGTTTTAATATTGTATCTATTCGCTATTCTGCGGATCTTTTCTGAAGTTCCTTTAATATACGGAATAGTCATAAATATTTGTTCCTGTGAAGTCTTGTTCAAATTAGAGTTCTTTGTCTTATCTTGATATTTATCGATTGTTTCCTTGACCAATCTCTCACTGTAGCCGTTTTGCTTGAGATCCCTGGTTATATTACTTATTTCGGCTTGCAGAGATTCCTTGGTGTTGCATAATGTCACCGCGCGGTTATATAAAGTACGTATGACTCCTCGTTTTGTTTCATTAGAGTGATTGGAATTCTGGTGTAAATATTGTCCAGTGTGGGTAGGTTTTCTATATACCAAAGTTTGTATATGTCCATTATTTCGTTTGACTAAAACGTCGAGAAAAGGTAGAGCCGAATTTTGTTCCTTCTCCATTGTGAATTTGATACAGGGTCGAAGACAATTTAGATGTTTTAAGAAATCTTCAAGTTCTTTGTCATTACCTGTCCATACAATAAAAGTATCGTCAACATATCGTAGCCAAACTTTTGGTTTGATTAGTGCAGTATTAATTGCGTGTTCCTCAAACCATTCCATATAAATGTTTGCTACCACTGGAGAGAGCGATGAACCCATGGGAAGGCCATCGTCCTGCGCATAGTACTTATCTTTCACTTGAAAGTAAGAACTACGGAGGCACAGCTCCAACAATTCCATCACTCCATCCAGCGGCAGGGTGGTGCGTTCTACTAAGGTATCATCTTCGTTGAGCTTGGCCCGAATGATGCTTAACGATTCTTCTATTGGTACATTTGTATATAGACTTTCTACATCAAAGCTTACGAAAATATCGTTTGGTCCTATTTCTACATTATTGAGAATCTCAACAAAATGACTGGAGTTTTTTACAAAAGATGGTGACTTACCGGCTAAGGGCTTAATCAGTTCAAAAGGTATTTTGCCAGTGCAGTCGTGGGTGCATTCCTGGAGCTGGTGATTGGCCTTAAAGGTATATTGTCCTTGTGATTTGGTAGTCCATATAGATGTGGAGGCTTACTATGATGAGGTGTTAGAGTTGTTCTAGTTTCGTCCGTCAGAAAGTTTTTATATTTTCTTAAAGTCCTGTAAATTTTGTTTTCTATTGAGGATGTTGGGTCTTGATCAAGGGATCTGTATTTGCCTTTACTGAAGGACTTCGTCAATTTTTTCACAAGGTGAATGTTTCCATGACTAGAGTGCATTTCCTTTGCTGCTGGAAGAATTTTGATGGATGTATCTTTTGAAGGTTTTTGAGACAGTGCTATTAGTTCAGAGATATGAAGGATTAAGGAATACGTACAAGAGGACTATAACCATTTTTCAAAAATCAAGAACATGCGAGAAGGCCAAAGACAATTTACGACAAAAACACCAGAACAAATTGAACAGACTTTACAGTAAACGACCAACAGCTGAGACAGTCAACAAAAAGACTATAATTAACATGTCCTCCCGAACCATCTCGGAAACAGAAGAACAGCTTTTAGGACGAGGATTAAACTTTGCCATAGCTCCAAAGCATACACCTACTCTAGACATAATTAGCTCTTTAGAAACAACAAGGCTCCAGGGACCAGATGCGGAAGAACTTCGATGGAAAGTAAGAACCGTTTTAGAAACAAAGCAAAGTAACCCCATCAATATCACTCAGAACGAATTAGCAGCTGTTAAAAACCTTCAAAATGATACATCCATCAAAATTCTTCCAGCAGACAAAGGAAATGCCACTGTAGTCATGGATACATTCACCTATGATGAAAAAATTGACGAAGTCCTTCGTAAAGGCAAATACAGATCCCTTGATCAAGACCCAACACCCTCAATAGAAAACAAAATTTACAGGACTTTAAGAAAATATAAAAACTTTCTGACGGACGAAACTAGAACAACTCTAACACCTCATCATAGTAAGCCTCCACATCTATATGGACTACCAAAAATACACAAGGACAATATACCTTTAAGGCCAATCACCAGCTCCAGGAATGCACCCACGACTGCACTGGCAAAATACCTTTTAGAACTGATTAAGCCCTTAGCCGGTAAGTCACCATCTTTTGTAAAAACTCCAGTCATTTTGTTGAGATTCTCAATAATGTAGAAATAGGACCAAACGATATTTTCGTAAGCTTTGATGTAGAAAGTCTATATACAAATGTACCAATAGAAGAATCGTTAAGCATCATTCGGGCCAAGCTCAACGAAGATGATACCTTAGTAGAACGCACCACCCTGCCGCTGGATGGAGTGATGGAATTGTTGGAGCTGTGCCTCCGTAGTTCTTACTTTCAAGTGAAAGATAAGTACTATGCGCAGGACGATGGCCTTCCCATGGGTTCATCGCTCTCTCCAGTGGTAGCAAACATTTATATGGAATGGTTTGAGGAACACGCAATTAATACTGCACTAATCAAACCAAAAGTTTGGCTACGATATGTTGACGATACTTTTATTGTATGGACAGGTAATGACGAAGAACTTGAAGGTTTCTTAAAACATCTAAATTGTCTTCGACCCTGTATCAAATTCACAATGGAGAAGGAACAAAATTCGGCTCTACCTTTTCTCGACGTTTTAGTCAAACGAAATAATGGACATATACAAACTTCGGTATATAGAAAACCTACCCACACTGGACAATATTTACACCAGAATTCCAATCACTCTAATGAAACAAAACGAGGAGTCATACGTACTTTATATAACCGCGCGGTGACATTATGCAACAGTAAGGAATCTCTGCAAGCCGAAATAAGTAATATAACCAGGGATCTCAAGCAAAACGGCTACAGTGAGAGATTGGTCAAGGAAACAATCGATAAATATCAAGATAAGACAAAGAACTCTAATTTGAACAAGACTTCACAGGAACAAATATTTATGACTATTCCGTATATTAAAGGAACTTCAGAAAAGATCCAAACCACTCTCAGAAGTATCCTTACTAAGACAAGACCGGACAACAATGGTTCAAAAAATGACTGTATCTACCAAATTCCTTGTGAATGTGGTGAAGTATACATCGGGGAAACAAAAAGACCACTAGAAATTAGGGTTAAAGAACACAAAAAACATACGGAACGAGGTGAAACGTCGAAATCAGGGATTGCCGAACACGCATGGTCAAAACAACACCGTATACAATGGTCGGAAGCAAAAATTATTCATAAAGAAACCCACTGGAAAAAAGAAAATTTAAAGAAGCTGTAATAATTGCAAACAATCAAAATGTATTTAGCAAACCGAGTGTAGACATTCCCAATATCTGGCTACCGTTGCTGAACCGTGACAAGTCGGTTAAGCTTCGGTGAACAACGGATAGTATATAAGGTCGTAGCTTGTAAGAATAGTTTTAGTTATCACTTGAAAACGGTTGGAGATACATCACTAACCGAAACGTTGTGTATCAATTAACAAATAAAGACAATGGAAGTCCAAGATTTTAGTGTTATTGATGAAAATACATGTTTCACACCGTGGGAGTAATGGTATGGAGTTCATCGGATATGGTAGCAGAACACCTCTAGTCATTATTAGAGGTAATAGGAGGGCTCTTGGGTACATTTAGGAAGTAATGAAACCACGTATCCTTCAATATCTTCGATCAAAAACTCCATTTTTTTAACCGGACAATACCAGACCACGGGTGGCCAGAGTAATGGTAGGCCTCGTGGATCAGCACCACATTTACCGCTTACCATGGCCTTCCGATCAAACATGTGTGGGACCTCCTGAATCGCAAATTATTAATCTTACAGCACGCTCTTTAGATTTTGGCACACTTAGACATGAGTTAGAGATATGATGAAATATTAAGATACCCCAAGATAGACCACCTTATAAGATCAATGTCCTAATGTGTCGGTAAGCGTATAAAAAATTTGGGGTCTTTAAGGCATTATTCAAATTAATTTTCTTATTAACCATACGATTTGGGTGAACACCTAATTTATTAATGAGCTATTATCTGCTATACATGAAAGCATAAAATTAATACAATATATTGTATCTTTCATTTTCACACAGTACACCAACAGTTTTTTTTTCAAAAATTAATTTAAAAAGATATTTAATAAAAAAGAAAAAATTTATTTAGCTCTTTATCACAGCAAATTACAATAAAACAATATTTTTGGTAAAAACTAAAAAAAAATATGATAGTATATAATTCTCTGCTTCATATTTGTCCACCAAATGTTTAGAAATCCATTGTTAAAACCAAATTTAATTTGTAATATATGCACTTACATAGACCCATTGTTAACCCCCGACAACAGATTACTACAGTTAGCTTTGTTTGATGTCAGATACTATAATCACTTAATGGTCAATGATCTTGAATTGTTAGTCTCAAAATACAAACAGGGTTAAACTAATTTTAAATTATTGCAGATATAATAATAGCCAACATAAATAAAATTATCCTTAAGTAGAGTTTTAGTCCATTGGTATAATTTTGTTTCTAACAAGCGGTAAAATTATTATAAAGCTGTTACGTGGCAATAAATATTAGAATCTATATTTAAAACTAATTTACTAATTATAAACCACGGTTTTCTAAATTCTATGACAAAACTAAACTATTAAAAATTTAAGCTTATAAAAATTTTCTTTTATACGGTAGTTCTAAAAATCAACAAGCTAGCATTAAAGCAAGAAATCGATATAATTAAACTATCTCAGAAGCCAAAGATTATTTTAATAATCGTATAAATGATAGATCCTCCTGCTTAAATGAAAGTAAATCTTTTTGGTCCTTTGCTAAAACATTGGTCAAAACTTTTGTACTATTTTTTACCCTTCGAAGATAAATTTATTTTTACCTCTTAAGGGAAAACCGAACTATTTGCTAAACAATTTATTGTCAATTCTACCCTTGATCCTTTTGTCAATCAGTCTCTTTCCACAATCGCTTTCTTTCCTCATAAATTGTCCGAAATTATTTTTAAGACCAAGCAGATTAAGCGTATTCTTTCTTTTCTTAATACCAAAATTTCATCTGGGCTGGATGTCAAACCAGCAAGGGTCTTAAAATAATGTGCTTCTGAGCTTTCACATGTCCTGACTCGCCTCTTCAGAATGTCATGGGAAATATGGAAACCTGCCTGTGTGCATCTTCTCGTGAGATTAACGATAATAGGGAATGTCGTGCACGGTCAGTAACTGAATGGTTGAACCACGTTAAACTGTAGGTTTCGTCTGAATGACATTACCCAGTCGTTAATGGAGGGTAGATCAGAGGAAGTAGTTGTTTGTATGATGTTTGTGGTGGCACTACGGCCGTGGGTTAATCTTCTAAAAACCTGGCACCAAGTACCTAGTTCTTAGGCTTGATACGAGCTGACATAAAATAAAAAAACTATCCGTAAGAAAGGATCTAAGACCTATCCGTCTAATTCTAGACCTAAATCTATTCTCTTAGTTGTTTGCAAGGTAATGTAAAGGTTCATATATAAGTATTTGGAAAAACGTTAACTCTTTACATATTCAAGGCTTTTAATCAGATGTGACCAGTGGCGGCTCTAGGATTTTTAAATATTTTTATCTAAAAAGTGAGACCAACACAAATATGTACCAGATGCTAATGGCATCAATAGTTTAGTCAACAAGTTTTAAAACGTGTTTAATAGAGATTAAGCTCCTAAAAATATGAGCAATAGCTAGTTCGATCCGGAATGATGTCTAGAACAATGGGTCGGAAGGATTTTCCAACATGCACAAAATTGCAAAAGTTATTAACAAATTAGGTTGCAAAAGCCTTTCGTTTTTTGGTAATAACTCAAAAACTAATAATAGTTAAGAAATTTTTTAAAAAGCTCCCCAAAGAGAAGGAAATTTACAAAAAAAATAAATTTCGGGGATATTCCATTATTGAATGAATAATTATCGTTGGGAAAAAAGTTTAAAGCCATTTTGCCCAAAAAAATTTGGGCCATTGTTAATTAAATTTTTTTAATTTTTGGTAATTTTTAAAAAAAATATTTTGCAACAAATTAAATATTAATTAAATTTTTCTATTAAGGGAATTAAAAAAAAATTAAGTATATGTATAAAAAAGGAAAGGAAAAAAGGAAAAGAAGAATTTATAGAGCAATTATTTAAACATTTTTTATTATCTACAATGAAGACGGAGGTCGGGAAAAATTTTGTTAATTAACAATAGCCCTATTTGTTAAAAAATGGACTTTAAAACTTATTTTTAACGGGAATTTATTTATTTAAGTGTATAGAATACACCTAAATTTTTTAATTTTTTTATTGATATTTAATACTCAAAACAAATAATTTTCCGTGGCGTACTTGCTTTGGGGGCGGCGCCCGCATGCCTTAGAGGCAGCGCGGAGCCCAATTTTTAGCGTTAAATTGAAATTATAAATAATGGAGATTAAACTCCGGGAGTTAGGACTTTTTTATTGAAAATTTTCTTCTCCTTAGACTTTTTTAATTTCTTGGAGTTATTAACAAAAAAGGCCTTTTTTGCAACTTAATTTGTTAGTAACTTTTGCAGAAAATGTGCTAGAAAATCCTTTCGTATCGAATGAGCTATCGTTTATAATTTTTAGGAGCTTTATCTCTATTTAACACGTATTTGAACTTGTTGACCAGACTCCAAAATAAACACTTTGGTCAAGATAATTTTATTTTGGAATTTGCGGAAAGAGTAGAATTTTCTGGGTGCCCCTCCGGAGAAAAATCTAAGTTTTAAAAGCGAATCCTCTATTTGCATTTTTTCGTGAATTTGATCAAATTTTATCGTCAAATTCCAAATTTTGCAAAATTACCTATGTTTTTACTACGCACTTTCTTTAAGGTAGTGTTTAAAATGGAAATTGGTGCGACTATGATGAGCCACACCAATTGTTCAAAAAAAGCAAAAAAAAAATTACAACAAATTTAATTAGCTTGTGCACAGGTTAACTTCATGCCAAAACAAGCTGTAGGTGCGCGTGCAAATCTACCCGCAGCCCAGGGTAAGGAATAGTGAGTTCGTAATGGCGCCCCCAGTTTTCTTACGAACTACAAACTGAAAGTCCCCTAGATGCTATAGGAGCTTGCTTGGGCAGTGCACAACAAAAAAGTTAACACTTAAATATTTTTAAAATCAAAGGAGAAAAGAAGGAAAAAAAAGATAATGGCAAATTATTCTGGTGTCAGGTGATGACCTAAAAAAAACCATTACCAATTTAAAACAATTTACATCAATTAAAAAAAGGAAGTTTAGGTTACAAATTACAAAAAAAAGAAAGCGTTACTGTGTTAAAACTAAAATTAT
>JAHBCN010002615.1:0-88226 GCA_019359885.1 Listronotus oregonensis
TCATATTTTTTGAGCAATTAAAACCGACTGAAAAAAATTGATATCTGATTTGCATTTAAGGTTTGGAAAATGTAGAACTTTTTATAAAGAATAACTTTTTTCATAAAATTGATAATACAAAATTTTTCCATATGGTGCGAACTTACGTGGACACACTGTATATCGATAAATCAATATTTTGTTGGTTATAGTTAAATTGTACATTAGTGATATATGTAAATAAAGTTTTTCAATAAAAAAATAATTGAAGCATTTTGAGTTTTTTTTATAGTAGAATATATTGAACATTGTCCTCACTAACCTGTCATTCCCTTATTTTAATATTTTATTTTTTACTTTTTATACTGGTTTCAAACTGAAAAAGTTGGGACCATCATAATATTTTAATCAATTAAGACATAAACTACGACTTGTGCAAAAAAAAATCGATATTAAATGAAAAAAAAATTAAACGTTTGGAGTAACGCCAATTTCGATTTTTTTTGAGAATTACCATATATATATATATATATATATATATATATATATATATATATATATATATATATATATATATATATATATATATATATATATATATATATATATATATATATATATATATATATATATATATATATATATATATATATATATATATATATATATATGTCTCACTAGCTCCATCGGCTTTTTCTTTTCCTCTTATTCCCGAATGTCCTGGTATCCACAGAAGGGTAACCCTATTGGATTCTCCCAGGACTTTCAGTTCTTTTTGGCATTCTTATCTCAGCTTGGACGTTACCTTAGGGTCTACTAGGGACCCCAGTGACGCCTGGCTGTCTGTTATTATGCAAATCCGCTTGTTTTTATAAGCCTCATTGTCATTTTCCATTTCACCGTGCAGTAAAGAATATATTTTCTTTAAAATACAGAACTGTGTGTTCCTACTGAAATGGAGAATTGTGAATTCTTCATTTCACTGTACACGCCCTCTCCAGTCCCCTGCTCGGTTTTAGAACACTCTGTATACCAGATGATATCTCCAACCATGCCGAGGAAATCGGGTTACTGCCACTCACTTCGATCTTGAATTTCTGCCTCGATGTTTTTATAAAGTTAGTATTGGGGAATCCTCTACTTCATTTTTTTCAAATCGGTATGATACCGGGTCACTCACATCAAAGTTAAGAAAATATGCCACTTATAAAATACTTTTAATTTGGAAAAAGAGACAAAATTTTATGAGAAATATATTATAATTTGAATCTAAAGCTCGTTAATTTAAGCTCTGGTGTTTAAAAAAATTATCCTACAACTAAAGTTCTCTACGTTTATAAAGATATTGTCACTTCATCACTTTTTTTAGCAAAAATATAACTTTTAAAAAAAATTACAAAATAATAACGGGTATAGTCTGTCTCAAACTATATCGTTATGGCTTTTGACGGACCATACCCCAATAAACCTTTAACGATTTTATTACCTATTTTTATTGGGTAAACCCATTTGCTCATAAGGGCAGGGGTGGGTCAGGTATTTCATGAGTATTAACCATTAAGCATATAAATATTTTGACTAATATTTTAGAGGCAGTGTTGAATAACCGTTTTTACTGTGCGTTTCGAAAAAGTGGTTTAAGAGAATACAACTATGTCGCGTCGAAACCATTTGTCATTAGATGCAAAACAGGTTGTTAAAAATGTGTATGAAACTTTAATCAGTAGAGGTCTAATTAAGCAAGAAGCTTTAAAAGAAACTTGTCTACTTACAAAAACTCCAATATCATCGATAGGGATATTATTATTAGTGAAGAATTGAACAAAAGAAAAAAACGTAGGGATTTACAATCTCACCGTATAGACAATAGTGATCAGGACCTAATAAGAAGGAAAATATATTGTCTTTATGAAAGCGGAGTTATTTCTACCTTAAATAAACTGAAAAAGAAGCTAGACGAAGACGAAACCAATATAAATATTAGTCGTGACACCCTGCATAGAGTTGTTTGTAAAATGGGATTTAAATACCGCAAAATAGACAAAAGACAAGTAGTAATGGAATCGCACAGATTACGCACTTGGAGATTTCATTACCTTCAAGAAATTAAAAGACATAGGTTAGAAAACAGATCCATAATTTACCTTGATGAAACATGGTTCGATACACACGACACAATATCCAAAGGATGGGTTGATACCAGTCAAACCTGTCAGACGAAAGCACCTTCAAATAAAGGAAAACGCATTACCATAATACACGCTGGTTCAGAAAACGGATTTTTCCCAAACTGCTTGCTGTTGTCTGCAAAGAATATTAAGGATTCTAGCTTGGATTATTATGAGGATACAAGTGCAGAACTTTTGAAAACTGGTTTCAAAATTATATTTTAAAAATATTCCAAACAACAGTCTTATTGTCATGGATAACGCAAGCTACTACAGCTGTCTGCTACACAAAGTACCCGCTTTATTAAGTTCAAACTGAAATCCAGAAATATTTGTTAGAAAATGATATTTATTTTGAATTCAGTTACAAAAAAATGCTACTTTCGGCAGTCCTAAATTCATATGCAATTAAAAAAACAATATGTATGTGATAATTTGGCTGAACAGGCTGGGCATATTGTCTTACGGCTTCCTCCGTATCACTGTATGTTTAACCCCATAGAGCATTTGTGGAACCAAGTAAAATCAAAGATCAGAGCAGACAATGTTACACCTACTTTAAGTCCCAGTGTTATAAATTTGATAAAAAAATGTAATTACTAACATACTAGTTGAGAGCTGGAAAAATTCGCTACAGCACATTATAAAAATTGAGAACTCTTACATTTCTATCCAAAACAACATAAATCCCATTGTAATTAATATTAATGATGACTCTGATAGTGAAACAGAATTAGATTTAGATATTTAAACTAAAAATGTAATTATGTATACATAATGCAGTTATAAATTTATTAAAACTTTGCATATATTTAATTTCTTAATGTAATTTTAAGATTATACTTACCTAAATAAACAATAAATTATTAATCTTATATTATTAAAGTCCGTCCCTAATGTTCTGTCCTTTAATACCTACCGAGTCGCAGTTTTATTGCTGTCGGCAGGTATAATCCATAAATCAAGGCAAAAGCTAACACGGTATACTTTGAGACAGACTATACCGCAATACACATATTTTATTTAAGAGTCAAAAAATACAAAAACCATAGTTTATAATTTAAATTGACTTACTATAATATTAGATTTTGACGAAAATTTTAATTTTGAATAATGATCTATCAATTATCCTGATATCGCTTATCCCTAATACAAATAATGTAGGATAATTAAAGATAATCTATTGGTGACACATAAAGTATATATGACAATATAAATTACCTAACCATGCCACACAGACACTTAATAGTCTCGTAAGAGCTTTTAACCCATCTGCATAAACTTAAATTGTAACTTTAATGGTTATTAATGTTAGGATGTTGTTTCTAAGACAATCTATGGTAACTTGGCAAATGCTTAATGGAAATATACATATTTCTTAATTTTTATGATATATCCATCTTAAAAGCATTACAATAGAGATAAAAATATTTTTAAAAAGTTTTTTTAAATAAAATTTTAGTTGCCTAAAAGTATTTTTTTAAATATCTTTTCATATGTTATTTTTTTCTCTCGTAGAGGATAGAAAAGTATCACTTTTTCCACCTTGGGAGAAATTTGTTCTATCTTTTTTCTAAGGAAGAATAATAAAAGTTTATTCTTAACACAAATGTTTCAATAATAAACAATCACCCTTTTATTTTTAGTCTTGTCACTTCGAAATATTTTAGTTGAAAGCTGATGTTCGTGGAGACTATTTCATTGTGATTCAAAAGCGCCTGTGAAAATTAGTAATTTATATTCAGTTTTTCGGCAAAGTGTGGGTGAAAATTTTGTAAAGTAACTATGGAGCCTATTGCTGGTGGTAAGTAGAATATTAAAAATAATATTTATTTAAAATATTTCTTTACGTTTTTTTATACTGGTGTTCTGAAAAGTTAACAATTAATTTATTTTTTTTTTTAATTTCAATTTTTCACTTTTTGCTAAAGTAAAAGCCAATTTTAAATGGCGAAATCTTATTAAAATATATTGTTTTAAATTACATTGAACTAAGAATTAAAGAAACAGTTTTAACAATCATTCATGTAATTGCAAAATATAAATTATAATCCAAACAGCTATTGATAATGTAGTTTTTTGAATTAACATTCAATTCTTCAATTACGGTCTGAATTTTGGAAGATTTTTCTAATATAATTTTAAGTACCATTGATTGCAAAGTATAATCTGTACAAATATTATAAAGAGGAAAGATTTAATTGTTTGTTTGAATTGAATAGGCTTCGAAACTACTGGATCGATTTAAAAATTCGTTTACCATTAGAATCCTACATTATCCGCGATGAACATAGGCTATTGCTAGTAATAAAATAATTAACAAAATTACAACTTATTTTTTCAGGGTCTGCAACAAAATCTGCTTTTGTTTAAAAGAAGCCAACTTGTCAATTGGTTAAGAATTTGTCCAGTCCAAGGAAAGAATGGAGCAGTGTCGTTATTTGGCAGAAAAAGTTACCTCTACCATGCGAGTTGAACGCTTGTCAGAAAAGTCTTCAAAAGTCTTATATAAATTCTAAAAAAATATGAACAAAATGGTCAACAAATCAAGAAATAAAACTGCATTTGAAAATAAAAATTGAGATTGGTTAAATATTGAGTTGGAGTTTCTTCGTCAATGAATTTTTGAAATGCTGCTAAATCTTCGGAAATTAAGGCATTGATCAAGATTTGATATTTAGATTCAGAGAATTTTAATAACAATTTCTAGTGGTTTTCATATTTGATAGTTTTAAGGACTACTGTCAGGGGGACGGCCAAAAATTTGTAGAATTGTATCCGTGGTACAATATGCCAACTTCCCATAAAACTAATGCACAGTTCTGACATAATATCATATTTTATGGTTCCAATTGAGAAACTTGGCGAGGAAGCCCAGGAATCAAGAAACAAGGATATTAAAAGATTCAGAAATTTCATGCACGGATGTTTTCAAGAAAACAAAACATGGGGATATATTTTGTAATCTTTTAATATCTCTTCTGATCCTTTAATTTCCAATATGAAAAAAACATCTGCTTAAAAGCTTAAACAGTCCCTTCAAAAGTTTTGGCATTTTTTGATGAACCAACAGTTTTGCTGATGAAAGTGATAGTGAAGATATTGATTGATTTTAATTATTAAGATAGGTTAGGCTTTATTATTATTACAAAGTTTATTGTTAAGTGAGGTCTGTATATACTTTACATACTTAAATATATTACTCTTAACATATATTTTAAATTGCTTTTATTTTTAAACAAAAGTTAGTTATAAAATTAAATTTGAACAAAACAAACAAATCACAAACTTTATTTAATTTAAAATAAGCAATTTTATTAATAGGGGATATCAAAAGTCCTGTCATTTTGGTTTTATTTCAAAAAATTTTTATTAAAAACGTTTATTTTAGGCAGATTGAAGTCGGATTGAGGCACTCAACAGTGACAACGGCAAGTCAATTTGGAAAAAATGCAGGATTTACTATCTAATCCTACAATTCTGTTAAAATGGTTTACCCTCTCTCTCTGTTAAATGCCTCAATCCAACTTCAATTCGAGCCGAAATAAAAAGCTCTTATTATGAATTTTAAACTCTTGACTGCTTAAATTTTAAAAAATAACAGTCTAAAATAATAGTAACATTTTTCATAGGTTTTATTTTTTTGGAAATAGGTACTTACACAGCGCTTAATAATGCAATAAATGAACCCAAGGGGGGGGGGGCTTTAAAAAATGTTTAAAATGGTTTTAACATTTTCTTTTCGATTTAAAATGTTTGTGATTCATATGCCCTACTATTTATGGCCGGCTTTTCCCCGATTTTCGCAGGTGTGAGCCGTCTCGAGTCTTGATTCACTACCGGAGGCAGCGCTTTTTGTGCCTACTCTCCCATTATCTATTATACCAATCCCTCCATTAGTCTTGTTCCTTCTACAAGTCTGTATAACCACGAGATTGGTTGGTTGATATATTTCTGTGGGCTTATTTACGGTTGCCCAAATAATGCCTGTCCATTGTGATTCAACGCTTCAAATTCGCTCAAGATATGGTAGGCTATTTCTTCCCCCTTGTCGCACATTCTGCAACTTTGGTCCCCATTGTATGAGCCTATCTTGTGTAGGTGTCTTGTTAGGTTATCGTGCCCTATTAGTTACTCTATTGTTAAGCGAAGTCTTTTCCTACTTTGTCTGAGTAGTTCTTCCTTCGTTTTTTTTTGGATAAGCCCCTTTTGAAGCTTTTTCCATGTCTCATGCCCTCGTGTTGTGGTTTTGGTTACTCCAAGGGCAGGTTCTGGTCCAAAGTATGGTGTAGATAATCCCTGTCTCGCTAGCTTATCCCCATTTTCGTTGCCTTCTATTCCTAAATGTCCTGGTATCCACAGAAAAGTTACCCCGTTGCATTCTCCCAAGACTTCCAATCCTTTTTGGCATTCCCATGTCAGCTTGGAGTTTACCAGTGCCCCTAGGGACCCTGGCTGTCTGTTAGTATGCTGATCCGCTTGTTTTTATAAGCCTTCCTTTTTTTTTTGCACAGCCAACACAAATGTTTCCTTTTTAAAAGAAAATGACTAAACTAAACTAACTGTGAATAATATTTAAGTCTGTCAAAATAAAGCGTAAAATCTTAGAAAGATGCAAACTCATGGCCATCGCTTCGATTTTTAATAATTTTTAGTGACAAATATTTAAAAACTTGATTTACTTATAACCAAATTACTGGAAAAAATTTATAAATATAATTTTTTTAATAAATGCAGGTGAAAATAGTAAAAAATATTATATATTTTCCTTCAGAGTAAATTGCCTGTTCCTTCCGTAAATTTTTAATATCCTTCGCTTAGCGTCAAACCTCAAATAATCCGCTGGAGAAAAAGTAGCAATTTCCGTTGGAATGTTAATTTTTATAGAGTACTGTATTTTATTTATGGGTGAAGAAAATTTTAAAAAAGACAACTTGCAAAACTTGAAATAACAGCCGTAAAGCTGCAATTCAGAAAAATTGGTATAAAATTTTTCATTTCATTTATTTTTCGTAATGCTACGTCATAAACTTGGTTGGAGATGCAATAAAATGTTTAGTGAAAAACTTTATTTTACAAATAAATTATACATGTAGCAGATATTTATGATAAAGTAAAACTTTAATAAAATACGAACGTAACTTTTATGCATGTCGCAAATGGAGTTGTTAGATCATGTTTTGAATATTTATTTACTAACTTTAAACCAACAAGGAGTTTTTTTAACCGTGCTTGACAAAGGAAACTATCCTCTAGGACTTTTTGAAATAAAACGTTATAGAGTTCTATGATTAAGCAGGGTATGTCAATTCTTTAGTAGGACTACAGGTCTATAATTCTAGCCGAGAAGTGTGTTTCCTGCAAAAAATATTCGACGCTGAATGCGAATCTGAGAAAGGCGTTTTGAGGATTTTTTACAATTAAAATTGCAATTGGTATTAACAAAAAACAAAAATTAATTTAGATTTTTAATGATAACTCAAAAACCATGATAGATAGCGGAGTAGCCAGTAATTTCACAAGAAATAATCTACTGGAATAAGATCTGGAGACCTTGCTGGCCATTCCATTGTTCCCCTTATCCCCATCCATCTATTGGAACTAATCTAGGTTCCTACTTACTTAGCCCTAAATTCTACCTTAATTTAATTTATTTTTCTAGGTTGAATACAAAGGTCTTAGTGGACCAATAGAATTTAAGGAAGGTAAACGAATTCGATTCAAATTAGACTTGCTTAAGTTGAAGCAACACGCGTTGGTAAAAGTAGGAGAATGGCATCCTGGAATGGGTGTGAACATCACTGACAGAAATGCATTCTTTGACCATGGCAGTATGAATGTTACGTTGGTGGTTACTACTATTTTGGTAAGCATTCTCAACATTTTTTTCTGTAGAGATTGTATAATACTTATTGTTTTATGATACGCATTTTTTTATACAGCATTGCTTAAAAAAAGTAACAAACACAATGAATATTTTTATAAATTGACGTAAAACCTTTAAATATTTTAAAATAACACCATAGATAACAAAATTAGAAAGTCCCAAATTAAAATTAACTAAATAACTTTGTTAAATGCCTTGATTTAACAAGGATAATATTTTTTTTTAATTTGGTGTTGAAAGTTAAATTTTAAGAGACCCTGTATATTATACAATGCATGTTTTATTTTTGCATGGCTTGCTTTTCTACACTCAGGAACAGCCATACGTAATGATGCATCCCTACAAAAACTATACAGGCAACAGCAGGTTTTTCGGGTACTGTATAGATATCCTGGAAAGAGTTTCGCAGGAAGTGGGATTCGATTATTTGTTAGACTTAGTACCAGATAGGAGATATGGAGCATGCGATCCAGAGACTGGATTATGGAATGGAATGGTTAGAGAGCTTATGATGCATGTAGGTAAATAAAAGTTGTCGCTCCAGAATAGTAATAAAACAACACAAAGTTTTTATTTTTTTTTTTTTTCAATATAATGATAAGATTTTCTGAGTTATTTCTGATAATATGCTCGAATAAGACAGAATGCAATTCTTTACCCTCCTATAGAGTTTATCTTGGTGCAATAATTTGGACAGGATAATACAAAGATAACATTTAATATATTTTAAACGGAATTAATAAATTATCTTTTAGAGAAGTATAGAAAGACATTTTAGAATGTTTTTGTAATATACCAAAACTCTAGGAAATTAATTTAAGTTATCTTAATTTTTAAGTTGCTCGGATGTCATATACTGTAAAGAAAATTACTAAAATGATGGTTTTAAAAAAGAAAGTAAATAAATATCTACAGCTCCAGCAGACTTATAACGAAATACCAAAAAATTACCTACAAGAAAAAGAAAACTTTATTTTCCTTATTAAAGCCCATACCAAATAAACACCATCAGACGACAATCTCTAGATAATTTTAATTTTGAGCAATAAAAGTATATTTTTAAAATAAAAGGGTTACAGAAGGTAATTTATAGTGTTTTTTTTTCAGAACTAGGAAATTTGCATTTGTTTATTTACAAATTTATTTGTACTAAAGCTTTATTTTTTTAATAAACCTAAGTCCTAAATATTCCTCGTGATGTGTATTTTTTTTTTGTAAAAATCGTAATATTTTCAATAAAAATATTACATTCTAATATAATTTTTTAGTAATAATAAAATACTAAAACAACTTAGAAAAATAAGATTAATTGTAAACATAGGGCACTTTTATGTAAAAAACGGTCATCTTTAATAAAAAACAAAGACATTTAATTTTATGTTGTTTATTTTTCAGTATTAGAGAAGGACAAGATATACTTTTTGTAAAAACAAAAAAAAATAGTACATCCATTTAATTTTCTATAATCCTTCCAAATACGCTAATATTATAAATAAAATGCCCTTTTTTTCTTCCCAAAACTGACCTTTTTGAGTTGTTTTAATATTATTCTAAAGCGACGAAGTATCAAGGAAATAAATATCATAAGTTAAATAAGCATGTTTTATAAATTTAAAGTGATTTTTTTTATATATACAATGGGTCAAAAAGTAATTGTTTTCCCAACAAGTGCGCATATAATATTTTTCCGCACGCGATTGCAATTGCACGAACGACGCGAAGAGAAGTTCTGGCAAGCATTTTCTCCTAGCTCAAGCCAGATTGAATGACCCTACATACTATTTTGTTCACAAAAGTTTAAAGTTTTCATAAAATAACAAATGTATTTCTTTTGTTCTAATCTGTATACAATGTATGAATTCCAAAAAAGGCCCCTCTTTAAAATATTGCTCTCATGTATAGGAAATGGCGTCTCCCACAAATCTTAACATTTGTGATTCCATTCAAAGTAAAACTGTTTACCGGGCTCTGGAAGATTTTTTGACCTTTTATAGGTTTTTTTACGACTTCTGCTTCAAAGAATTAACCAGTATAATGCCATCTTTGGCAGCCTTGTCATAATAAAATAAATTTAACCTCACTCATGGTGCGTTTATGCTTAAGCTTTAAGACTCCGGAGACTATCCCAAGATAAGAAAACGGTGAAAACACCCCAATTCATGTCCGATAAACTAGTACAAAATGTTGACCTCCGAGGTCAAAAACCAACAATCTTAACATAATAACAAGAAAAGTAAAAAAATTAATTAAGTTTTTTTATTTATCTATATGAGTGATTGTTGTGTAGCAAGTTGTAAAATAAACTGGTCAATCATTTTTTAATTCGTTTAATTTTAATAGAAAAAAGAAGTAAAACAGTTAAAAATAACATATTTCTTAAACTTTTTAATACTTTGGTAATGGTCCTACTTATAAAATTGTAAATAGACATTTTCCCAGAGATATATTAATAAATTCCAATAGAACGGCATCAATTGCCCTATATTCTTTGCGGTGCACTTCAAAACATTAATCGAGAAGTGTGTCACGAAAGCAATTAAATGTTTAATTAAATTGTTTTTGAGGACAAAATAGGCATTTCTTGTAATTGAAGATTCTTACATTTGAGATAAATAAATTATTTCGCTCATGATGCATGTAGGAAAATAAAAGAATCAAGAAAATGTATGTCAAAAGCTGGAAAATTAGGTTTTTTTAATTTAAAGAATTTATTTTATTTTAAAACAAAATAATAATATTTCGAACAAGTGTGCAAAGTGTTGTAGAAACCAGCATAAATGCATTATTAAATAATAAACAAATCTAGAAGATACATACAAAATATTTAGATGTTTTTTAATAAACCGGTTTTTAAGCGTCAACAATAGTCTTTAATTACAAACTTCTGTGCCCTCAATGCTGCGAATTTAATTTCGCTAAAATTATTTTTCCAATTAGTTCTGACCCTAATTAAAACGAACGAACTGTAAGGCGCAAATTTTTGTTGAAAACAATTTTTATATTTCCATGAAGAGCTTTAATTTTTGAGCTTAATAAAATTTCTTTAACAAAGTTTAACCGGTTTAATTGTTTGTTATTGTTTTCACGTTTTTATACAGTTTAAATTTACAATAAACTTGTGCGATTTTTTGTTTGGTTTTTAATTAAAATGCACAAAACGTGAAACAGTAAAAAGCAGGAAAAACACAAAAAAATGTCTGCTCCATCGTATTTTGGCGAGCGTTTTTGTTGACAGCTGTTTCGATTTCATTTTATGCCAATTTCATATGTGCTTTTATGTTTGCAGCGCACGTTGTATGCTTGTAGATAATAGACTTATAGACACCTTGAAACACCGTGAATTAATTATAATGAAAATTTTACACCACTACTTTTTAACCAATACAAATGGTTTTTTTGACAGGTCACCATGGCAATGCATGTATTTTATTTATAAGAAAATTTTCTCTTTAGGATGGGTAGCCAACAGTGAGTATTAGTGGAGATTTTTTGTCATATATTTTTTTTAATTATGAAATATGATAAAATAGGCTACTTTTATTATTGAAAGAGTATGTAATAATAGTGATATAAGTATTAAAATAAGTATAATAAATTGCTTTAATTCCTAAAATTTTACTGTTTTTTCATATCTAAGGTTAGCTCTTAAACAAGTCACAAAAGAAATTTTGTTTTTTAAAAAATGTGGTTCATATTTTAAGGGATTAAGAAAAAAAATATATTAAAAAAGTGTAAGTCGTACTTTTTAAAATTGTAAACAAATATTTCCAATATTATTGTTGTCAAAATAAAAATTAAAAAAATACATTTGTTTGGTTATTATCATCAGGTATTAACAAGAATTTTTCATAAAAGTGTCTGGTGTTAAAAACATGCAAAAAAAATAAAAAGAAAAATTTCTATGCTCGATCGTGTTTTGCAGAGCGTGTCCAATCGACATCGACGTTCTGTAAAGGTTTTCGTCTCAATCTTCTTTTTTGCTCGTTACTTAGTCCAAGAGCAAAGTACAATAATACGAAATAGAGCTTGTAGTTGCGTCCGTTACTTTTTGACCGTACATTTTAAATTAATAAAACGTAGGTACGTAAATGGACTTTGTTATAAGCCCCTTTTAATGTACTATGTTTAGCAGTGACAGCTGTTTCGTAGTACAACTACATGTTCAAACGTTACAATGACAAACTTATAATTGTTTTGCTTAGATATAAACATTTCTACATAATCAAAAACACATATTTTAATCTCAAACAAAGTACGACACGTTCTTTGCTGGGGATTTTTTTCCGAATAGTTTAAACATTATTAGAGATTAATTATATTGCTGTGTTTTATGACAGCTTTATTAAAGGTAAATTTCCCAGGTTTATTTGAGTGAAAATCACAATTACAATATTATCTTTTTTGTTTTAAAATTTCGAGATTTTCGATTATATCTAATTTTTTAGCTTTCTGTTAATAATGTAATATTTGGTATCTAGAAAATTATTTGATGAGTTTGGTTACGGATAAGTTTTTTCATTTTCCTTGAGTGAAATCAATTAGGGGCAGGATATGACCATTGTTGTGTTGTTGAATTTCTTTTGATAGAGGTACAGAGGGGCGGAATGTACCATTGATCTGTATGTTGACACCCAATAACACATTCAATGTTAAATAATTTTTGTTTGTCATTGTAAGCTAGTATATATTGTATTCTTAGACGACCATGACCTACCTGTCAGTAGTCCTACTACTTGTCATAATATATAAGAAGGAAAAACTTGGCTGATTGTTTTTTTAAAGTCAGCTAGCGTTGCCTATGCATAGCATTATTGCCTTTGTCGCCTATTTTTGAAGGTAGCTAAATTATTTTTAGTTAAAAGTCTTTTACATAAAATTTAAAGGTAAGTATATTTTTTATGTATGCTTTGCTGCCTAAAAAACTACTTAAGTATTTATTTACTAATAATAAACTTTTTGAAAAAACATTTATCCGTTGTTACACTTTTGTTCTCTTGGCTTTAAAAATACTCTTGGACTATATTATGTGTCCTCAATACTCTCAATTCTCTTTTTTATGCTCATTTAGGAAATTCCATTACCTCGATCCACTATTGTATGCCTACAAAAGCTGTACGACACATAGAAAGATTGGAATTCCTTTTAATTTAGAGCTTTTAGTAAATAAGTTGTACTTACTTTCATTTGCTAATCTCAACTCTTATAGTAAAAAAAACACATTTATTTGTTGCACTGTAGAGTCAAATTCTTAAATAAGTGGTTCACGGTAAAAAGGATTTAAATAAAAATATTTTTAAAATTACAGTGTGACCTTTTGTAACTTAAAGGTTTATGAGATATCGGAGGTAAATATTTTATCATAAAATAGATTACTTGCCCAAACTTTTACAAGGTAAAACATTTATCTTTTCTCGCAAAGTATCTTTGCTAAAACCTTTTTAATATTTAGCTTAGTACCAGCACTGTAGCCAATGCTAGACAATTTTCTTTCAGGAACAACCGTATGTTATGCTAAAATCCGCACCAAACTTGCAAGGAAACGATCGTTATCAGGGGTTCTGCATAGATCTGCTTAAAGAATTAGCACTCATGGTAGGGTTTGAGTACAGGATTGTTTTGGTACCAGACGGAAAATACGGTGCTATTGATTTGGACACGGGAGATTGGAATGGCATTGTAAGGCAGCTGATGGATAAGGTGAGAACATTGATATTTACGTAGTAAGCTAGATTTTGGAATTTATAAACTCTGCGTAAATTTTAGAGCCAACATAATGTTTTTAAATATATTAGTGTAAAAACGTTAATTGTACTCCTCCGCACCATAATTAGTTGCCGACAACCTCTGCTATTGACTAAATATTAACTGAAAACTAATAGGTGCAAATTAAGGTTTGGACGCCCTGTAGAATGATTATTACTAAATGAGACACTAAGAAACAAATAAGTATACACAAGTTTTTATTTACTATAAAATATATACATTATATGTGATATGCCAATGAAGCGTATCAGCAACTCAATTTAATGTTTATAACGATACAGTTTCTAAGAGGTTACTCAAAAAATCGTAGAAAAATTCACTTATATTTAGCAAAGAAATTTATTTAAATCTTACCAGAAACGCGACACTCCTTCCGAAAACTATAAAGAGTAAATCTATCTGCGTTATGACACAATTAGACATTGTTTTTTTATCACTATAGAAATTAGAAAGTTAAAAATCAAATTTACAAATTATTTACAGTTTTTGGGACACCCGGTATTACTTGCCGTTTCTGTGACACTCTCTCTTACAATACCATCCACTAAATTACTTACATAAACACTACTCCAGCTAACGCCTGTCCTGCTTCAGTTCTTTACAGTCACTTTACTTACACCTTGCTTTTAAACTTTGCGTAGAATGTGTCAATGTAAAATTGACACCGAGAAACATTTAAAGTAGCTCTACTAGCTAAGACAAATTGTACACTTTCGTACAAACCTTACAATTTGAATTGATAAAGATAATAATCTGCAGTACCCTAAAGTTGTTTTCCAAATAAAGAAAAGCGTGTTTGAAAAACTAAGTTTTAGAGATCGTAAAAACTATGGATGGAACTGATGGTGGAAGAGACAAGTTCGTTACAGTAAAGAAGAAATAGAGTTGGCGAAAGTACTAAGACTCGAAGTAACCCAGTACTGTCTTGGTAAAAGCTAGAAGAGTGACGATCTATATAAATGATATACATCGATTTAAATGAAAACTGGAGGGCTGAGAACAAAATTTTGGTGAAAGACCCCAAGAAGAAGGTTTTTTGTAAAGCACATAATCCAGACTTAGTCAGAACCTTAGATAAGTCCAGGGAAACGATTTGAGATTATCTAGGGAACTCAAGCAACTTGTTCGAGTTATGTAAAATAATGCTGTGGATCTTTTGTGAGGAAATCTGTACTGTGTTGAGGGTTAGTTGTCTAATGAAGGTCCCGGAAAAAATTGAATTCTTTTCACTTATTGGGTAAAAAAGTTTAAGCTGGAAAAAAAATTAACGCAACACAATCATGTGAACATTTATAAAACACAATTTAATTAGACAATTTTTTCTAATATTTTTTGTATTTTGTTCTTTAAATCCTCACCAGCGAACAACGTTCCCTTACAACTCGTTTTGAAAAAGAAATAAAACTATTTTATTACCTATAAATTCTATAGAACTTTTCATATCGCTTTTTGGGCTATAAAAGGCTGTGATATAACTGTGTCAGTATTAGAACGATAAAAAAGGAAAAATAAAATTTGTTGGCCCATTTCAAACCTAACTTACAACTCCTTTAATGCTTACGTGTCAAAAATAGGCATATTTGGCTCATAAAAAGTATCAACTTTGAGTTAAAGATGCAATTCCAAAAACAATAAAATGAGGAGCAATAAACCAAGACTAAACGTAAAAATATTTTACTTTAAAAATCCTATATTAAACACCAAGTGAAGTTTCAAGAAATTGCTAAAATTTATTTAACACCTTTTGCTCGAACAAAAATTAAAATTAATTGTTAAGTGTAACCATAAATTAAAATGTGTATGATATATGAAAAAAAGAAAATATAATGGTCTTATGCAATAAATCAATTCTAAATTATTTTCAAACTTTAAAAATACATATTAAGCCTTTTCTTACAATAAGTTTTTAAACGACAATTTGAATTTAAGAAAACGACCCATATTTTTAATTCTAGCTGGTAAATGATTAAACTTTTTTTGAGTCGTAGATTAAAGATTCATTTTTAAAGTAGTACATGGTTTGAAGATAAAGTTAAGAATTTTGTATGGTATTATGCGAAGAATTCTCAGTATTATTAAACTAAATATTTTTGTGTATTATAGATACTGTTTTTAAAATATAGATATAAGTGAGTGTTAAATTTTTTGAAATAAATAATGGTTTACAAGAATCTTTGAATTAAGCCTTACAAATAATCAAACTGCTTTCTTTTGCAAGAAAAATACTGAATATAGTAGATACTGATAAAAATTTACTAATCATAACTGCGTTTATAAGTAAATGTATAATTTACTGTACTGATTTTTTTTTTCCTTGACTGTTTTAACTTACATTAGGAAATTATGTTTTTAAACAATTTATTTAAGATTATTAGAAATACATAAGAACTCTTATCATTGAATTAGAGCCACAGAAAAACAAACTGCTGAATTAAAATTTGGTCGTACATAAACGATTATTGAAAAGTACTTCCATAAAAGTGTTAACATCAGTTTTCTTAAAACTGGTAAAGCACCAAACTTAGATTAGTATTGTAACCCTTTGGACCAGCTGGATGCCAAAATTCGTAAGAAAAGATCTGGTGTACAGAAACAACAATTTACGCTATTTGTCACAATTAGATCTCCCTGACTTCTGGCTGTTTTGTATCCAACAAAATTGATGCATGGCAAACGATTTTCATCAAAACAAAAAGGTAATAGCAGCCATGGAAGTGTATTTGACAATCTTCCAGATTCTCACATCAGGAATGAAATCTTTAAATATGATCAGTGAAACAAATGTATTTAGGTTCTTGGATATTATACGAAATAATAAAACGTATAAAACGATATAATTTTTCATGTCAAGCCGATCAAGCGTATTTATTCTTCTCTTAATACTAAAAAATCGTCTGGGCTGGATGGCATACCAGCAGTCGTCTTAAAAAAAATGTGCTCCCGAGCGTGCACCCAACCTAACTCGCCTTTTTCGAATCTCTTACGACACGGGCATTTTTTCGGATAGCTGAACAGCTGCATGTGTGCAACCTGTCCCCAAGAAAGGATGCAAAACTCTCCCTTCTAACTATAGACCTATATCTCTTCTTTCTGTTGGTTGCAAAGTAATGAAAAATTTATTAATTTCCAAATCTTGAAGTATCTAAAAAAACACAAGATCTTACATGACAGACGGTATGTATTCCATCACAGAAGATCCACAGCTGATCTTCTTTTCTTTGTCTCACGCAAACTTCCTTCTTACGGTCTTCCACCTAAGCTTTGATCTTGGCTCTCCAGTTTTCTTTCTTATGGACGTATATCAGTTATTGTAGATGGTCACTCTTCCAGCTTCTATCAAATAAATGCTGCGGTGCCCCAGGGCTCAGTACTGGTACCCACTCTGTTTCCTCTACACATTAAGGATCTTTTCTCTTTCACAACCAATCCCATTCATAGTTTTGCTGACGATGGTACCCTCCACTCTAACATTCAGATTCTCAAGCCCGTCAATAAGCCTGATTTGGAAACCAAGCGTCGGTCAATACAGATGTCTCTCTTACAAGACCTAAAACTTATCTTGGACTGGGGCGCCAAAAGAACGAAGAGTCGTCTAATCTTGTCGGCGTTACTTTTAAGAATAACCTTAACTGAAACAAACACATTACATCCATAGCCCCAGCAGCTTAAGAAAAGCTTAGATTTCTCTTTCCAGCCAGAAGGTATTTCTCTTCTTCCAATGTGTATACTCTGTATATATCCCAAATCAGACCATCTTTAGAATATTGTTCACATGTTTGGAGAATGGCGTCTCCTACAACCTTTAGCTTTCTAAACTCCATTCAAAGAAGAGCTGTTCATCTTATTAATGATCTCACGCTTACAGAAGGCTTCCTCCTCTTGCCCACCGTCGAGCTGTAGGGAATCAGTCGCTCTATTATAGGTATTTTCACGGCTTCTGCTCAGAGGTATTGGCCAGTATAATTCCTTCTCTGGCAGCTCCCAGCAACTTTTATGCATCCTTTAACAGTTCAACTAGAGATGTCAAACTTCCGCTTTCTTCGTTCCTTCATCCCTAGAGTGTCCAGACTATGGAACCTGCTACCTCTCACCACACTTCGGACAACCACGTTACGTTCGTACTTAGGCCTCAACCTTCGTAGACTGTCCAAAGATAAAAAAAATTAAAGCCGTGTTTTTTTTTAAAAGGCAAAATGTATTGAGCAACAGTTTCTATATCCATGTTATGTGTCTAATTTTCAAATGACCCCAATTTTTGAAAAATATTAGTGGAGCAAATTATCCTATTATAACTGATTTAAGAAACATATTTTTGGTATTTTAGCAGCAGTTTTCATTTTAAAAGCTGGTTTAACGTGTCATAATAGGTACTTTCAAATTTTTAAGTAGCTTTTTATTGCTCGTGTTATTGCAGCTTTCAAAAATAAAGTAAATAATTCCAGCGACGTTCGGATACGACTTTCAATCGTAAACTTCATCATACATAAAGCGTCGTGGATCATTACGGAGTTAAACGACAACTTTTTACTGCTGATATGTCAAATGCAAGCGAACCTGACTTGTAAAAGCATCGATTTCCAGTTTAAATTTTATTTCGAGATTTTACTGGACCAAGCGACACTCGTAAAAATATTAAATGGAATAATTAAGTAGCGAAGAGAGTGAAAAAGTGAATTATGACACATAGAGAATGAGAGGATGGAAGTTATTTCACATCCGTAACATTAAACTTAATTTTTTGCATTTTGTACAGTAAGGCACTACATTACAGACCTTAAAATCCTACAGTAATAGACCATTTTATAGCATAGCAACCATTAATTCATAAAAACAAAATTTTACAGGAAAGAAAAACGTTTATTTTAAAAAGTGTGACTATAATTATTAAACGAACAATTGTGTAAGTTAAAAAAGGTTATAACTTTTGACTTCGCTGTATTAACCAATTGCTGCTGAACATTTTTTCATTTACCACAATTCCTATAGGAACTTCTTGGGTTAGTCCCAGTTGGACATTGTTAAATATCCTTTTGGAATTTTTTTATTTTATTGCCAATATTTTCATCCACGTATCCTTTAGCTACGCTTGTGGATCGCCATCCCCCCATGCCGTTTAAGAACCTGAATATCAGCGCCACTGTCCGCAAGAAAAGTGGCAGATATTCTTCTTTAACACCGGCGTAGCTTAAAGCATCAGGAAGTTTTAAATATTCCGCAATTTTTTGTGAAATTTTTGCAAAAGTATGAATGCCAACTAGTAGTGTTAGATAGTATGTTCACCATCCTCCGTCCTCCGGAGGAGCTTATCATCTTAATATCTCTGACGTAATTAAATATTTAGGAATCTTGTGTGACGCGTTATTTAGGGCGTGGCCAGTACTATCTGTCAAATGTCAAATGTCACCTGTCAAAAATGTCATCTGTCACCTGTCATATGTCAAAAACCACGTGACTTGGAAAATGGCTGTTATGCGTAGGATACTTGTGCTAAGACCTAATATTGATTTGCGCAAACGCGAAAATTTTAGGTTATGTTGTTCGGACGCTATCGACTAAAATCGTTTTTTAGCCCTGATGATGAGTCTAAGACGTGCGGTTTAAATTTTTAAAATTAGTGTAACGTCGTACCTATCGAATAGCGAAAACCGCATGGCGTCATCTTTAGCCATAAAGACACTACAGCTGTTTAAAAATCGTCGAAATTCATCAATTAGCGATTAGGACGGTAACCCTATAGTAAATTGATCATTGCGCTCTTAGTACTACGCCTAAAGAAATAAAACTTTGCCAAAGAATAGTTGTTTACGTCAATAATTTCAAGGCCAAATGTCAAACGTCAAACCTAACATGTAGGGCCCCACGCTTAAGCACCAGGCCTGGGGCTTAGACGTGGGGTGAAGAGCCTTATTATTATATTAATCTTACAATTTTTGAATATTAAATAATAAAACACTTTGTATATATTAATTTAATTTATTTAAGCCACATTGTACATTGACTTTTAGCAATTTTATACACAAGTTTAGATCGTAATACACTACAAGCTACGGCAATAAAAATTATGAACGGAATGGAAAACATAACCACTGAACCTCTGCTGCAGTGGTTATGTTTTCCATTCCGTTTCTCCAAAAGTATGATCCGTATAGCGGAATTTAACCTTGTATCGGAGAAATGATTGAGCTGATGCTGGTACAAGTGTCTTAATACGCCAACATGGCGTCTATCCATTGTCGCATATTGAAGTGAAACCCATGAATTATTTGATGGAAAATCTTCGGTTTCTAACATTATCGAAGCGGCTGGAGCATTATAAGGCGCATAAATGTATAAAACATTTTGCACTAACGCTACTAATACGACGAGGTTTGACGTTTGACATTTGGCCTTGAAATTATTGACGTAAACAACTATTCTTTGGCTAAGTTTTATTCCTTTAGACGTAATACTAAGAGCGCAATGATCAATTTACTATAGGGTTACCGTCCTAATCGCTAATTGATAAATTTCGACGATTTTTAAACAGCTGTAGCGTCTTTATGGCTAAAGATAACGCCATGCGGTTTTCGCTATTCGATAGGTACGACGTTACACTAATTTTAAAAAATTTAAACCGCACGTCTTAGACTCATCATCAGGGCAAAAAAACTATTTTAGTCGATAGCGTCCAAACAACATAACCTAAAATTTTCGCGTTTGCGCAAATCAATATTAGGTCTTGGCACAAGTATCCTACGCATAACAGCCATTTTCCAAGTCACGTGGTTTTTGACATATGACAGGTGACAGATGACATTTGCCATTTGACAGGTGACATTTGACATTTGACAGATAGTACTGGCCACGCCCTAAATAACGCGTCACACAAGATTCCTAAATATTTAATTACGTCAGAGATATTAAGATGATAAGCTCCTCCGGAGGACGGAGGATGGGGAACATACCATCTAACACTACTCCAACTAGCTGTACCGTACATTTTTTATAACGATAAGACAGGATTTTGGCGTACTGTTTTGGGTCCTAATAATAAGTACTTGTGGTAGATTTTATACCCCTTAAAGTCTGAGCTCACAGTAAATACACGTATTGGTATCGCTTAACATTACAACCAACATTGTTGTGGTATCTTCTATATCTTCAGTTGTTAAAATGCATAATTCTGCACGCCGAAATATACCATTCAGCCCAAAAATTAATACTACTTTTATTTATAGAAACGTGTCGTCTGGAGATTCATTTAGAAACGTTGTGACGTTTTCCATTGTCAAAACTTTTGATTTTTTAAGTTTATATTTGGCTTTTTTTGCGTTTTAAGTAAGCTATTACCTTTTTATATTGTGAAATATCGAAATGTTCATTGATTTGTATGGTGTTTTCGATCATAAAGTATGTAGCCCATAAACAAGAAGCTTTAAGGACTTTTGCCCAACACAAATAACAAAATTATTATTTATGTACAATACTTTAACCATATAAAATAGTCTACCTTTTCGTTAAAATAGGCCAGCGTTAAGTTTTTATCAACTCCTTTAAATCTCTTGGAGTTTCTCCACTCGCAGAACATATACACTTTCTCATACCTTTTCTTAGATTTTACTGGAAATAAACTGAAAGAAGCTTCTTGGGTTGCAAGATATCTTCCGAGTCGTTCTCATCAGCGATTTCAATAGCTATTGTTAAAAAAATCGCTTTTTAAAGATGAGTTTATTTGGATGCTGTTAACAGTTGTTAATTACAAAAAACAACATCCTGTTTAGGTTTAGATTACCAAATCACTGAGACGTCAGACATAAACTGATTTTGATATAAAACACAAAACAGGCAATTATCTACAAAATGCGAAAAAATAGTAAACGCACCTCGTCAGAAAAGTGATTTTACTTGACTGGTATGGTATTTAAATCCTCGCTTCACTCGAATTCAAACGTACCATACTTGTCGAGTAAAATTCCACTTTTCTGTACTTGATACGTAATATACTATTAAATAATTACATTTAATTTTATACTTTTATTTAATTAAATAATTATAATATTATTAATAACTTTTTGCAATCTATAATACCCAAATAATTTTGCCAACTATATACTGTAATATGCCTTAAAAAGTTACAACTAATGAACATAATAAATACTTTAAATACACTACAAGAAACTCCTTTATCTCTACATATTTAACATGTTTCTAACGACACTATTTAATTATTAAGAAATATGTCGACCCTATACAAGATAAACATATAAAACATGATTAAAGTATATTGAGTTGTCTGTTTCCTAATCCCCTTTCCGTTTCCTTTTTTGATTGTTTTTTGTTTTATTTTCGCAGAAAGCCGACTTAGCTAGTGGGATCGATGACAATAAACTACGCTAGAGAAAGCGTTATAGATTTTACTAAGCCATTCATGAACTTGGGGATCAGTATATTGTTTAAGGTAAGTTTACGTACACAACTAGTATACTTTGACGTAGCAGCATATTATCAACCTATTAATTTGGTACAGGCGTACCCCTTCCACTAGGGGCTTTCAGAAACACCCTTTGTACTGTAAAAAACCGGACTCCTGAATTGACCGGTACGTTTACCTATTAATACTTTTTCTTTATTTAAATATTTTCGAAACATTTTTAATTGTAAATAAAAGAGCTACCAAAGCTGAAAATATTTTCGTTGGCTTTGTTAATTGAATGTTATTCTCTTAAATTGAACATGGTGACAATCAAAAATTCACAACTCGCTTTGTAGATGATCTAGAAAGATCTTTTTTTAACCCGAATATGCCGAAAATATTTATTTTTATCATACTAAAAAATAAATCAGGAAATTTGCTAAAATTAGTTTTCTGTTGGCCGAAACCTTCTTCAAAATTTACATCTTGCTTTGTAGAAAGGTCTAGTTTCGACCAGTATATCCTAAAAGGATTTATCCTTATCATATCAAAAAAGAAAAGAGCTACTTAGGACGAAAATATTTTTTTGTTGGCCGCAACCTGGTCGATTGACTTTTTTAATTGAACATAGTAACAGTCAAAAATTCACAGCTTGCTTTGTAGAAGTTCTAGAAAGGTCTAGTTTTGACCAGTGAGTGCCAAAAAGATGTATCTGTGAGATACCAAAAAATTAAAGAGCTACTTTGGGTATAAATGCTTTTTTGTTGGCTGCAACTTTGTCAATTAAATTTTACTCTTTTAAGTTGAACAGAGTAACAATCAAAAATTCACAGTTTGCTTTGTAGAAGTTCTAGAAAGGTTATTTTGACCAATGAGTGCCAAAAGATGTATCTGTAAGATACCAAAAAATTAAAGAGCTCTTTAGGTATAAATATTTTTTGTTGGCTGCAACTTTGTCAATTAAATTTACTTTTTAAGTTGAACAGAGTAACAATCAAAAATTTACAGTTTGCTTTGTAGAAGTTCTAAGGTTAGTTTTGACCAGTGAGTGCCAAAAGATGTATCTGTAGATATCAAAAAATTAAAGAGCTACTTTGGGTATAAATATTTTTGTTGGCTGCAACTTTGTCAATTAAATTTTACTCTTTTAAGTTGAACAGAGTAACAATCAAAAATTCACAGTTTGCTTTGTAGAAGTTCTAGAAAGGTTTAGTTTTGACCAGTGAGTGCCAAAAAGATGTATCTGTAAGATACCAAAAAATTAAAGAGCTACTTTGGGTATAAATAATTTTTTGTTGGCTGCAACTTTGTCAATTAAATTTTACTCTTTTAAGTTGAACAGAGTAACAATCAAAAATTCACAGTTTGCTTTGTAGAAGTTCTAGAAAGGTTTAGTTTTGACCAGTGAGTGCCAAAAGATGTATCTGTAAGATACCAAAAAATTAAAGAGCTACTTTGGGTATAAATAATTTTTTGTTGGCTGCAACTTTGTCAATTAAATTTTACTCTTTTAAGTTGAACAGAGTAACAATCAAAAATTTACAGTTTGCTTTGTAAAAGTTCTAGAAAGGTTTAGTTTTGACCAGTGAGTGCCAAAAGATGTATCTGTAAGATACCAAAAAATTAAAGAGCTACTTTGGGTATAAATATTTTTTTGTTGGCTGCAACTTTGTCAATTAAATTTTACTCTTTTAAGTTGAACAGAGTAACAATCAAAAATTCACAGTTTGCTTTGTAGAAGTTCTAGAAAGGTTTAGTTTTGACCAGTGAGTGCCAAAAGATGTATCTGTAGATACCAAAAAATTAAAAAGCTACTTTGGGTATAAATATTTTTTTGATGGCTGCAACTTTGTCAATTAAATTTTACTCTTTTAAGTTGAACAGAGTAACATTCAAAAATTCACAGTTTGCTTTGTAGAAGTTCTAGAAAGGTTTAGTTTTGACCAGTGAGTGCCAAAAAGATGTATCGGTAAGATACCAAAAAATTAAAGAGCTACTTTGGGTATAAATATTTTTTTGTTGGCTGCAACTTTGTCAATTAAATTTTACTGTTTTAAGTTGAACAAAGTAACAGTCAAACATTCACAGCTTGCTTTGTAGAAGTTCTAGAAATGTCTAATTTTGACCAGTAAGTGCCAATAAGACGTATCTTAAAGGTATTAAAAAATAAAAGAGCTACTCTAGGTATAAATAGTTTTTAATTAGCTGCAAATTTGTCAATTAAATTTGACTTCTTTAAATTTAAAATAGTGACAGTCAAAAATTCACAGCTTGCTTTGTAGACGTTTTAGAAAGATCTAGTTTTGACCAGTAGTGCCGAAAGGGTGTATTTATAGAACACCAAAAAATAAAAGAGCTACTATAGGTAAAAATATTTTTTGTTGGCCGTAACTTTATTAATTAAATTTAACTATCTTAAATTGAACATAGTGACAGCCAAAAATTCACAGGTAGCTTTGAAGGCGTTCTAGAATAGTCTAGTTTTGACCAGTGAGTGCCAAAGGAATTTTTCTTTATTATACCAAAAACTTTAAGGGGTCCTTTAGCTAAAAATATTTTTCTGTTGGTTGCAAAATTTAGACAAGTACCTCTTTAAAAATTATGCTTGGCATCATGTGCAAGAGTAACCCTACTGGGAACCAAGATATCCTAACTTCAGTTCCATAGAACATATGTGGATCATGATGGGTAGAGCAATGCCTAATTTAACCATTTCTTTACAGACAATAGAAGAGCGTTATAGTTTGTATATTTTTTACATAATTTTAGCTATATCAATTTTTTGTTAATATAAAAATATTCAGTTAATAATTTTATACAACTCCATTCAAATTATGTTCCCACATAGCAAAAACATTTTAGCTACTATATGAGACAAAGGGTATAATCAAACTTTCACCAAAATATATGTCCCAGATAGCAGGAGACAATCTTTTATTTCGGGCATATATTAAGTGGATTTTACCTGGCCACACCACTAAATTACGGGCTCCATTTTAGTGGTGCAGAAGATCTTTTCATGGCATAATATGGAATTATAGGGAGAAATAGATATGGATAAGAGTGATTTTGGGTGGTGTTTATTAATAAAAGTAATTGTTAGCTGGTTTTAATAATAATTTGTTAACAAAAAATAAAAATAATTAGTTTTTTACCTCTTTACTACTACAGGTACCGACAGATAAAGAATCTGCTTTCTTCACATTCCTAGATCCCCTGGGCCTAAAAATTTGGGTATCCACGATGGGTGCTTTTTTTATGGCAGGGTTCACTATTTACGCACTGGGCAGGTTTACGCCCTACGAGTGGATAAGCCCACAGCCATGGAAAAAAGATGGAAACGTCAGACTTGTTAATCAAATGAACATGTCGAATCTTGTTTACCGGGATTGTTGAGGCAGGGTACATTACCCTCAGGTAATAGAGAAATGGTATTGTGCCCAATACTGAAAACGTTTTTACTATTATTATATATATAAATATATTTATACCTTTCAATACTGTTAAATACCAAAAGTGACATGATTTAAAATACATATTTAAATATAAAATATATTTATTTATTAATATATCAGTCATAAAAAGTTGCTAAATTCCAGTCATGGAGATTCTAAACCGAAATTTGCCGATCGATTTTTACGTATTTAGGTATCATTCATGGCCACTTTTAAATCTACAAAACAGCGTTGAGGGATTTTCGCCCACGTTTTGTTTTCGTTAAACCATCATCAACTTTATTTTTAAATACGGACCTGGGTTTTTATTTAATTTTTTACACTCCTTTATCCCTATTACAAAACTGTATAACACTTAATATTTAAAAATATGGAACGCCCCTATAAGAAATGTTGTGCGTTCCTTGTTTTACTCATTGTCCTTATGGAAAATATGTTTATTTAACAGAAAAATATTAAGTGTTATACATCATTGTATTGGGATTATAACTGCTTCAAAAAATGCAATAAACAATTAGTGCGTATTTAAAAAAATAAAGTTGATGATGGTTTAACGAAACGAAATCGTACGAAAAATCTCTAAACGCTGTTTTTGTAAGAGCTTAAAAGTGGCCATGTGAAAGTGTCTTTTGTTTTTCCATATCTCTTTAAATAACGTCAGAAAAAAAAAAAACGAAATCGGCAATATTCGATTTTCCGGATATTTCCGGAAGTACTCGAAATTTACAACTTTCTAATGGCATGTTGTTAGGCACCTAAATGCAAACTTTGCCTCAATTTAACCCCGACCTTGGTTTATCTCTTACGGTTTAGAATATATATATATATATATATATATATATATATATATATATATATATATATATATATATATATATATATATATATATATATATATATATATATATATATATATATATATATATATATATATATATATTTTTTTGCCCGTATATCAAATCCTATTTAGGAAAAGAAGCCAATATTCAGCAGTACAAGCAGATGTCTTTCCCCATAACTTCCAAAAGATCGAATCCTACTTTATAAGCATCACATTTGTGACAATTTTCTTATCTCTATATATTCGCTAAAATACTAATGGTACAGTTTTGTAAAAAAATACTCACATTTTTAAGTTTTTGTGTTTTAATTATTTTGATTTATTTCTCAAATATTTTTTTTTTTTTCCTTAAAAGCCTACGTATAATTTAAATATAGGTTATATTTTGAGTAGAGCGCTGCAATAAGTCTAGAACAAACAGAATGTATTAAAGAAGCCTAGTATTGACATTCCGAATATTTGGTAGCCGTTATTAAACCGTAAAAAATCGGTTACGCTTCGTTATACAACAAATAGTATACAGAGTGTCAAGAGAAATGTGGGAAATCTCCCAGATATGAAAAAAACACATTAAAAGAATACTACAAGTTTATTTAAACTCTTTTCGTATAGACCCTCTGCGTAGATATTGGCCCCAAAAAGCACTAATGGAATCGAGGTTTTTAGACATAAATATTGGTATATTTTAATTTTATTCTAATAAAAAGTAATACCAAATAAGACTCTTTTAATTTCTATGGAAAAAAGAGTTGTGAAATACTAATAGCGACAGGGACTGACTAGCTGTGACACTTATGGCCCCTTTTTTTATGCCCTGAATTGATAAAAATTCCAGACAACTCTTTTTTACCAACCTTTAATTATTAACTGAAAATAAGGTACAGTGACAGCCATTAAATCTTGGGAAAAAAATTTGTGAAATTTTGACTTCTCTGTCAATTTTTGTAAATCGCTCTTTTTACTTGTTTTACTTTTAATTACTATAAATAAAGCAAAAGGTAAAAGAAAATATTTATATATTAAAAAAACTAACAAATTAATAAATTAATTAACAATTTAATAAATTTAAACAAACTTAAATATCCTTTCAAACAAACTTAATATTTCATTGCGGCCCGGTTTTTTTCTAAGACAGAGATTAGCTTTCCAGACATCGAATGGACCAAATCCCGAGCGTAGTCCGGATTAGTGATGAGCAAAGCAAGACCAAGACCAAGACCGGGCTAGTCTTGGTCTTGGTCTTGGTCTTGCAAACCTGGTCTTGGTCTTGGTCTTGGTCTTGGTCTTGGTCTTGGTCTTGCACCACCCGGTCTTGGTCTTGGTCTTGGTCTTGCTGGTCTTGCTTTTTTTGGTAGTAATAATTTAAACTAAGCAATCTTAAATAAAATGTATCTTTTAAATACTTAAATATTAAAAAAGATGAAGACTATATTTTTTGCTTTAAAATTAAACGTACATTTGAATTATTTGATTAAAAAGCATATTTTAAATGAAGGGGTTTATTTATTTATAGCGCCAGGGCCAGTTAGTTTTTTCCGCCCATAGGCTAATATATTTTTACCGTACTAATATGTCAATATTTTTAGAAAAAGTAAAACATACAGAAAATTAATTAACAATTCTTTAAAACAAACAAATTTCAGGATTTTCTCTATCTAATTGTTAAATATAAGAAAAAATAAGGGGTTCCAATTTTTCCCCTTTTCTTTTGGAAAAATTTAAAGGTTAAATTTTCCGCCATATAAATTTCCTTGGTTTACCTACCCTTACTAGGCCCTTTGCTAAACTCCCTGTATAGGCCCTTTTATTTTGTTTTTTCCTTTTTTTTTAATACTTTAGTCCAATATGTTTTTAAAACAATTTTAGGGATAAAAATTATATTAAAAAAATTTTTTTGAAAACCCTATTTTAAAAAAAAAATCAAAATTTATTTTTTAAAAAAAAACTTTTAATTTTAACCAGATGTGAAATTTCCGTGAAAATAATTCTGATGTGCAACCATTGGTTTCTGATTTAAAAAAAAGTTACTTAAAAACTTTTCAGTTTATAAGAACTTTTTTTCTCCAAATTAGTTAAAAATTTGCCGTACAAGGTTTGTAGAAATACTTTATAAACAATCTGCAGATACAAGGGGGCTTAATAGTGTGACAAAGCTCGATATCTTCAAAATCGTCAATGATAGTGAAAAACTAAACGTACAAGAATTATAGACAAAAAGGGCATAAAATGTAAAATTATTTTCTATTTCAGAATTTTCCGATCAATCCACTGCCACTCAAGAAAACTCCCTTATTTTTAGCTTTTTCCCTAAAATAAAAAATGTATAGCGAAAAATAAATTTAGAAAAAATCGCCGCCCTGTATATTATGCTGAGAATTGTTGTTATATATTTTTAATTAATCCATTACGTTCACATTTCTATTTTAATTTTAAGAAGCAATCTAATGGTGCTACTTCTTACAGTGTGAAACAAAAATAATGTATTTCTGGATTTTGGATCGACCCTGTAAGTGGCATCACTAGATAGCTAATTTTAAAAAAACATTAGAAATATAAAAGTAATTTTCAGCTTTTATAACTTTTGTACCCTAGTTTTCTCTGTCGTAAACGATTGCGGAGATGTCAAGCTTTGTCGGACCATTCAGTCACCATCTCATTATTTTTAAAACATGTTATTAAATTTACTCGTTATCATTGTTAGAGAACTATATATTATAATACCAAAAAAAGCCGCAGAAGTGCAAGAGTGTTGAAGGTCGGTCTTGGTCTTGCGTAGTCTTGCACACCTCGGTCTTGGTCTTGGTCTTGCATACCCCGGTCTTGGTCTTGGTCTTGCAAGCGAAAGGCGGTCTTGGTCTTGCTGCTGCTCAAGACCAAGACCCAGAAAGACCGTCTCCTCATCACTAGTCCGGATTTCCTCGTAACTCATTCCACGCCTCTAAACTTTTATCCTTAAGTTCGGTTACATTTTGCTGCCTAAACTCATTTTCCCTATTTATTTTCTTAACTAATAAGCCCCAAACATTTTCCATAGCATTTAAATCCGGACTACGTGCGGGCCACGGTAAAACCCTCATACGCTGCTCTTCCATCCATTCATCCACTTGCCGGGCCGTATGAACGGGACACTTATCTTGCTAAAAGATAAAATTTCTGTCAGGAAATCGATCCAGTACAGAAGGAAACATGATATTCTGTAGTAGATCTATATAAACGTCCGCATTGAACGTTTCTTCGATACACCAAGTCCTTGTGCACTCTGCCACCCCCAAACATTTACCGAAAATCGCCCACCACTTTTATCCCATTTTAGCACGACTAAAACACTTTTTCATGGGTGAATATTATATTTTCCAAAAATCGGAGGTTCCAAGTAAAATTGTAGAGCAAATCCAATGCGTTGTTCTTTATTTGCATTTGTTAAAAACGGTTTTAAGGCTGTCGGGTGGTATCGCAATTCGGATATTTGCCTTATTCTTCGCCGTGCCGTTCTAACCGATGCTGGAAAATTGCTTTTCGTTTTTGCTGTAACTACAGATTTAAATAGGTGGTTTCTCAAAACATTAACTAAATTATTGTCTTGTTCTTGATTCGATAGTTTGGGCGACCACTTCCAGCTCTTCTCTCAAAGGAGTGTGTTCCTGCTTTTTTAACAAAATGAATAGTACTCTTTGGGATGTTAAGCTCTTCCGCCACATCCCTTTCTGGCCAACCTCTCTGCTCAATATAATGAATAATTATTACTTTTTGATCCAAAGTTAAGTTTGGCATTTTAAAAATATTTTTAGACACTGACAACGGACACCTGTTTTTCAACAGGTATTTATATTCAGTAGAAGGTGGCACAAGCCTATTTTACAAAAGGGAAAAATAGTTGCCCAAGATTTAATGGCCGTTACTGTACTCTTCATTCATGTCGCTATTCCTAACCGTTTTCGAGAAAAAGGCCCTTTATTACATCATGTATTTGGCATATTTCGATAAAAGATACATCTTTATTCAAAAAAATGTTGTTTGCCAGTGTAAGAAACTTTAGGGAACCAATATTAAACCCATTTGCAGTTTTTAACTAAAAGTTTTACTTTTTATTGAAGTTAGGAAAGAAGGATTTTTTTTTTAAATATTTAACGCCAAATATAGCACATAAATGAAAAGTATAGTCTGTCTCAAAGTATACCGTGTTAGCTCTTGCTTTCATTTATGGATTATACCTGCCGACAGCAATAAAACTGCGGATCGGTAGGTATTAAAGGACAGAACATTAGGGACGGACTTTAATAATATAAAGATTTATAATTTATTGTTTATTTAAGTAAGTATAATCTTAAAATTACATTAAGAAATTAAATATATGCAAAGTTTTAATAAATTTATAACTGCATTATCTATACATAATTACATTTTTAATCTAAATATCTAAATCTAATTCTGTTTCACTATCAGAGTCATCATTGAGATTAATTACAATAGGATTTATGTGTTTTGGATAGAAATGTAAGAGTCCCCCAATTTTTATAATGTGCTGTAGTGAATTTTTCCAGCTCTCAACTGGTATGTTAGTAATTACATTTTTTTTCAAATATATAACACTGGGACTTAAAGTAGGTGTAACATTTTCTGCTCTGATCTTTGATTTTACTTGGTTCCACAAATGCTCTATGGGTTAAACATACAGTGATACGGAGGAAGCCGTAAGACAGTATGCCCAGCCTGTTTAGCCAAATTATCACATACATATTGTTTTTAATTGCATATGAATTTAGGACTTCCAAAAGATGCGTTTTTTTTTAACCGAATTCAAAATAAATATCATTTTTTAACAAATATTCCTGGATTTCAGTTTTTGAACTTGATGAAGCTGGTGCTTTGTGTAGCAGACGGCTGTGGTAGCTTGCGTTATCCATGACAATAACACTGTTGTTTGGAATATTTTTTAAAAGTATTTTAAATTAAAATTTGATATCCTCATGATAATCCAAGCTAGAATCCTTAATATTCTTTGCAGACAACAGCAACAGTTTGGGACAAATCGTCTTCTGAACCAGCGTGTATTATGGTAATGCGTTTTCCTTTATTTGAAGGTGCTTTCGTCTGACAGTTTTGACTGGAATCAACCCATCCTTTGGATACTGTGTCGTGTGTATTGAACCATGTTTCATCAAGGTAAATAATGGATCTGTTTTCTTACCTATATCTTTTCATTTTTTGAAGGTAATTAAATCCCCAAGTGCGTATTCTATGCGATTCCATTACTACTTGTCTTTTGTCTATTTTGCAGTATTTAAATCCCATTTTACAAACAACTCTATGGAGGGTGGCACGGCTAGTATTTATATTGGTTTCGTCTTCGTCTAGCTTCTTTTTCAGTTTATCCAAGGTAGGAATAACTCCGCTTTCATAAAGACTATATATTTTCCTTCTTATTAGGTCCTGATCACTATTGTCTATACGGTGAGATTGAAAATCACTACGTTTTTTCTTTTGTTCAATTCTTCACTAATAATAATATCCCTTATCGATGATATTGGAGTTTTTGTAAGTAGACAGGTTTCTTTTAAAGCTTTTGTTTAATTAGACCTCTACTAATTAAAGTTTCATACACATTTTTCACAACCTGTTTTGCATCTAATGACAAATGATTTCGACGCGACATAGTTATATTCTCGTAAAACAACTTTTTCGAAACGCACAGTAAAAACGGTTATTCAACACTGCCACTAAAATATTAGCCAAAATATTTATATGCCTAATGGTTAATACTCAAGAAATACCTGGCCCACCACTGCCCTTATGAACAAATGGGTTTACCCAATAACAATAGGTAATAAAATCGTTAAAGGTTTATGGGTATGGTCCGTCAAAAGCCATAACGATATACTTTGAGACAGACTATACTTAATATTTAGTCAATAGTTATAGGTTTGTAAGAAACGTTGACCAAAGTTTATACAGGGCGTAAAATGGGGATCATGAGTGTCACAGCCAGGTTGTCTCTGCAGCTGTGAGCAATTCACGACTCTTTTTTGGATAGCAATTTAAAGAGTCTTACTGGGTATTACATCCTTATAAAGAAAATTGAAATATACCCCCTGGTTCAATTAAAATACATAAAAACTTGATTCCATTTGGACTCTTTATGAGCAAATATCTCCGAGGGAGGACTATTAAAAAAAAGATTTTAGTTTTATTGAGATAATAATTTTCTTTAAGGTACCATCAAGTCCACAAACCCGTCTTTTCTCCTTTATGAACCCCCTGGCCACCGACATATGGATGTACGTTTTCTCCGCGTACGTCCTCGTTTCGATAACGATGTTCGTCGTCGCCAGGTTTTCGCCGTACGAATGGCAGAGCCCACATCCGTGTGACTTCGAAAACGAACAATTGAAAAATCAGTTCTCTTTGGCCAACTCGTTTTGGTTTACTATCGGCACTCTTATGCAGCAGGGATCCGATTTGAATCCTAAGGTATTTGACTGTCTACTGAAGGTTTTTTGTTTATTATTTATTAATTGTGAAAAAAAGCCTTTTTTTCAAAACTAATAAATGTCCAAAAGAAGTTAATAACAAAAATTGCTCTTTTATATAAATGCCTGTGTGACAGCAATAAATATTCCTAATATAGAAAATGTTAACGAATATTTCACTCATGTATAAACTTTCCCATAAGACACGTTAAAAATCAAAAAATTTTAGCGGAAATGTCTCGTTGCCTAGACAACGTGGTATTTCCACTTACTTACAAACACAGAACAATCAAACCTGTTTGTTTGTATTGTCCATTAGAAACGTCAAAATCAGTCAAAATGAATCGATTTGGTCATGTACAGGGTGTCCCAAACTGGACGCGTTCTTATGGGAACAACCCTTATTTGAAGGGATAGAAAAAAATTAACCCAGGTGTCCGGAGCTCAAATTTAATGAGAAAACTACTGGCACTAACAAAACTTTGCTTTCTCTTATCGTTTGGCCACTAGAGGGCGTTTCTCGAATTTCGTCGATTTTTTAAATGTCCCATAACTTTCTTATGAATAAAGATAATTAATTTTGATAAAAACTTTCTTAAGGCACTTTTTTTCGTAGAATTCATTGCGATAGGCAGATTTTTTACAGGGCGTTTAGATTTTCGTGCACCACCCCAAAATCAATGTTTTTATATGGACCACCCTATATATTATATGATTTTTAAAAAGCTGGTAAAATTTCCTAAATTTTGATGTATCACTTGTTATGTTTATCTTAAAAACCATTAGCAGTATTACGATTTAAAAATTAAAATAATGTGCCTACAGAAATCAACATTGCGATGACAAATAAAATGACATAGGATGCTAACATGTTATGATTAAAACAACAGATCTAAAGTTCTATGATAAGATTACTCATAGTTAATATATTAAATTAATAAACGACAACAACAACAAACCAACAATATTAACAAAAAAACATAACTCTACCTAATCCTAATATAAAATTCTATTGAATTTAATTAACTATAATAAATAAACAAAAAACAAATGTTCAAATTGTCTCCCATTTTGTTGTACGCAAATTCTACATCTTTTTTTAACAGCATTAATAAGTTCTATATTTTGAACTCGGTTAAACGCACCTCGCAACGCCCTTTCTAATTCTTCCCGGCTATTAAAATTATTGTTTTTATAAGTAAGGTCTCTAATTCTACCCCAAAGAAAAAATCTATGGGAGTCAGGTCCGGTGACCTGGCAGGCCATTGTATGGGTCCTTGATTTCCCATCCAATTTTTACCAAACTGAACATTAAAGTAATCGTTTATGGTCCTTGCACAATGCGCAGTGGCACCATCATGCTGGAAGAAGACTCTGGGTATCACATTTATGGGAATATCTTCCAAGAATGGTTCAACCTAGTCCCTTAAAATATCCAAATATTGTCTAGAATTCAGCGGTTTATCATAAAGGTAGGGTCCAATGAATTGTCCTCTAAAAATTCCCACCCACACATTAAAGCTAAATCTTCCTTGTTGTCTGTTTTGGACAGTCGCATGGGGATTTTCTTGGGACCAAGTGTAATCATTAAACCGATTAAATATGCCCGCACTACTAATCGAAGCCTCGTCAGACCAAATACAATTTAAAGCAAAATTTGGTTAATTTTGTATTTTATTTAAAAACCACTCACAAAAACGAGTTCTTCGATCAAAATCCCCAGGGAGAAGATGATGGATTTTGCGGGTTCGATAAGGCTTAAATTTGTTTTTTTTTTAAATCCTGTGGTTTTTGCTTCTGGATATGCCAGTGTCTGCTTCAAGTTTTCTTGTAGAAGTTGTACCATTAATTTCATATAAGTCATATATTTTTTAACACTTTTTAAAAACCTTTCTTAAAAACTTATTTAAATTACTTTTTTTTACTAAAAATACCAAAATATTTAACAATATCAAGTACCACTGTCAATTCTCAACTATTCAGAAGCTGTTAAAATATTAAAACAAAAAAATCATATGCACGGCCTACTGCTTTTTTACGCAGCAACTTTAAATATGTGGCTTTAATCATAATATGTTAGCATCCTATGTCATTTTATTAGTCATGGCAATGTTGATTTCTGTAGGCACATTATTTTAATTTTTAAATCGTAATACTGCTAATGGTTTTTAAGATAAACATAACAAGTGATACATCAAAATTTAGGAAATTTTACCAGCTTTTCAAAAATCATATAATATATAGGGTGGTCCATATAAAAAATTGATTTTGGGGTGGTGCACGAAAATCTAAACACTCTGTAAAAAATCTGCCTATCGCAATGAATTCTACGACAAAAAGTGCCTTAAGAAAGTTTTTATCAAAATTAATTATCTTTATTCATAAGAAAGTTATGGGACATTTAAAAAATCGACGAAATTCGAGAAACGCCCTCTAGTGGCCAAACGATAAGAGAAAGCAAAGTTTTGTTAGCGCCAGTAGTTTTCTTATTAAATTTGAGCTCCGGACACCTGGGTTAATTTTTTCTATCCCTTCAAATAAGGGTTGTTCCCATAAGAACGCGTCCAGTTTGGGACACCCTGTACACGATGAAGAAATAGGTAAAATAATTAAAAAAACAATTTAATATTTAATACTCCCATATTTCTCCATTCTAGAGATATTCTCCCTAAATACCGTTCGTGCATAAAAATTAACCAGACAATATTCATTCAAGCTTGTTATACAATTACCCCCGAAAACACTTGATGTTGTGTGTGATTCGGATTCTATATTAAACTTTTTGTCCCGTAAAATACACTAATGAAACAAATTAAAGGTCCAAAAAAAATTAATTTTTTAGTAACTAACTTTTACAGGCTGTATTTCAGTGAAAAATGGTCGTATCGACAATCTAAAAAAAGCATTTTGAAGCCCTAAGGTTCTAGTTTTGAGATCTTTTGGCCAAAAATGTTTTTGAAGTCGCGGTTGTTACGTAATTCACAAAGAAAAGAGCACTAAGGGCACTCAGATGTCCAAAGCTCAATGGAGTGGAAATCCCCTTCTCAAAAGAGGTTAAGTATCTAGGAATCACTTTTGACCAAAAGATGAACTGGGGACCACACCTCAACAAACTTGTTCAGAAGGCAAAAATTGCCCTCGGGAGATGTCGCAGACTTTGTGGAAAAAGCTGGGACTTAACCAAGATGAACATGTGGTTGTATAAAATGGTAATAAGACCCATGATAACCTATGGTTCAGTTGCCTGGGGGCAAGGGTCTCACAGACCGTAGCAATCAGACAACTTCAAAGTGTGCAAAGGCAGCATGCGTATGCATCAGGGAGCTATGAGAACAATCCAACCGCAGCCTGAAGTGCTAAACCTGCCGCCACTCCACATCTACATACAGGGGCAAGTAAAGGCGTACTCTATAGGCTCAAAGAGAGGTTTAAAGTCCAATTATAGAACACCGAAGGACTCCAAGATGGGAATAGAGGAGGACCAAGAGGTCAGCTCATTGTTGAGATGCCCTCAGACAGGATAACCCTCGTTTCATCTTCAATAGACACTTTCGTATTGTCATACAGATAGGAGGACTGGAAGGGAGGCCCTCCAATCAAAGCCGATCATATCTGGTATACAGATGGCTCCAAGACCAACAAGGGTGTAGGAGCTGGCATCTATGGAGATAAGCCTAGAGAAAAGGTAATCTTAAGTCTCGGTCAGCACGCCACGGTTTTCCAAGCGGAAATCGCAGCAATAGTGCATTGCGCCGTGAGGATTAAAGAAAAAGGGAGTAAAGGAAAAAATATCGTTATTTACTCAGATAGCCAAGCGACCCTGAAGGCCATCAGTTCCCCAAAAGTTAATTCCAAACTAGTCGGGGACTGTATACAGGCCCTGGAAAAAGTCGGCTTGGCAAACAAACTTACGGTAGCCTGGGTACCAGGCCACAAGGGCCATCCAGGCAACGAAGAGGCCGACGACCTAGCCAAAAGAGGATCAGCCGCGGAAATGATAGGCCCGGAGCCATTCTGCGGTATCTCGGCAGGTCTCTTCAAAGCATCTATTAAGAGTTGGGTAGACAGACAGTTTAAAGCTGGTGGGTACAAACACCGGACAACGACAGGCAAAGCAGTTCATTAAGACCGCTCAGCCAGTTACATCGGACCTACTGAGCCACAGCCGTAAGGTCGTAAGGATAACGGTAGGTCAACTAACAGGACATTGTAAACTCAACAAGCACCTGGAAAGAATAAACCTGGTGGAGGATAGCCTGTGTAGGTTCTGCCAGGAGGCTGAAGAAACAGCCTTACATGTGTGGTGCCATTGCGAAGCACTATGCAGGCTTAGGTTTACTAGGCTTGGGGAGGAGAAGCCAAAACCGCAAGTTATATGGAGTGGCCAGTGTCGAGACTCTGGAGTCTAGTTAAGAAGACGGGCTTGGACAAGGTACTCTAAAGAACGATAGGAGAAACCACAATAAATCTGGTAAGGTTGCAGTGGTGGAGGTCATTTTTCGCCATCTCCGCTCAAATAATCTAATCTAATCTAATCTACGTAATTCAGAGAAATAGCGCTCAAAAGAAATTTTCCAATTTTTCTTCTTTTTTCTTTTGCGTCCCCAATTTTTTCGCTAGACCTTCAAATGGGTTTGATTGCCTGTTTATCCAGCTTCAGTATGCTTATTTCAACTCCTCTGTAAGTCCATCTTTCACAAAGATATCGAATTTTTAATGAAAAAGGACCCTTTTGAATTCACCGCCGATATCTAGGCAACCCAATGGTCGAAAAGAGAATAGGAAGGCAGTTTCGAAATCTGGAATAAATTTCCTACAAAAAACTGTTAGCATCGTTAAAAACATTTTTATTTTAATTCTTGACATCAACTTAAAAAGAAAACAAGCAATTTACGGTTAGAGTTTTTAACCTTACTTTCTTAGCCTAAAAACTTTTTATCTCAGATTCCACAAAATGGCTCAGGGCCTATTATTTCCATGGCTGATCCTCTTTTGGCTAGGTCATCGGCCTTTTCGTTACCTGGGTGGCCCTCGTGGCCTGGTACCCAGGCTACCGTAAGTTTGTTTGCCAAGCCGACTTTTCCACGGCCTCTATACAGTCCCCCACTAGGTTGGAATTAACTTTTCGAGAACTGATGGCCTTCAGGGCCGCTTGGCTGTCTGAGTGTGAATTCTCATACCTTTATGTGAAATAATAACAAAGCTATGATGGGAGAAAAAATACACTGAAAGCTTAGATGTTATATACACACTCCGATAAGATAAATTTTAAGTTAACAAAACAGAGAATTGTGCGAAAATTTTAAGAAAAAAATTGAAAAAGCGATAACTTATATAAAAATAATATTAAAATTAAGAGTGTTCTTTATTAAAAAAAAGATTTTCGGACCAAGAAACATTTTTTTTCTTAAAAACAAGAATTATTAGGATAAAAACCGCGAATTTTACAAATTTATCGGATTCCATGTCATAATAAAAGTCTTGGGCTTGTCGCCAAAAGAAATTTATGATGATAGATCGAACGTTTTGGCTGAGTCTTATCCTTTTTATCGGGAAGTAAAAACTGCTTACACTTTAACTAAGCACGCTTTAGGCGCCGAATATCCTACAAAGTGATTTAAAGTTATGCACTTTCATCAGAAACAAAAAAATAGACGCCTGGAGCCCCAATCTGTAAGCAAACTTTCTGACATTTTTTTCTCTATCTCTTTCGAAACAGTGACAAACTTATGAGTTACCTTTAAGAGCAACAAGGACATGTTATCCTTATTTTGACTTCTTTTTTTTTATTTTTACAGAATCCTTATCCTGGTGGTCTGTTCTCCAATCTCGAAGAGTGTCGCATACGACATTAGTAAAATGTCGCTTAAAAATCTTGGGCATCGAGAATTAGAATTCTCGAATGACATTTTAAACATTTTTTATTTGACATGACGAAACCGTTATGATTAATGGTTATATTTATTGTACAATTCGTATTATTGTTGAAGCTCCATCCCTTTTGTATTTCTTTTTGTTGAACTAAAGATGTTGATGTTGAGTGTTCGTGTATGTTTTGGTTCTCTTGATTGACTTACAGATTTTGTAGTTTCCAAGTTACAAGGCCTAAACAACTTTTGGGATACTTAATTTTTCTTTGTATGGACTCCTCTATATATCCTTCTGCTACATTTGAAGAAAGCCATCCTCCGTGTCTTTTCAAAGTGAGCTTTCTACCAACATGGTAGCCGAAGAACGGCTTAGCTCATGTCCGGTATATTCTTTGTGATTTTTTAGTTTTAAGTATTTTGCAACAAGTTTTGGAATACCACTGATAGTATGGCACCCAACATGTTGAGAGTAACATCTTTGGTTTCGGTGTGCAACAAATAATCTTCTACTCTCCATATTTTTAGGGCGGAGATCTGCGTATTTACGGTAAAGTGTACAGGGATTGAATTTGCAATTTTCATTGGTAATGGTAAAACTTCTTGACCTGTGAGTTTTTCCATCTCGTAAGAACACGACAAGGAAACGCCCATTATCTTCCACATCGTCTAAACTCAAACGTATTAAATCATCTCTGCGGCATGCGCCGAAGATGCCAAACACTAAAATTACTTTTGCTAGTAGATATTGTCCATCTGAAGCTTCACATAAAAATTTGGTTACTTGTTCTGATGTAAGAACCTTGGATTTCTTTGGTACATATCCTACAGCTTGTCGTTTCAAAAAAGCGATAGTTTTTGGATATTGGTTGTGAGTATTTTCTTTTATTGCCAAACAACTCTTTAACATGAAGAATCGACTCCATAAGGTGGATGACTTCATAGATTTGGCTTTTTCAGAAAAAAAACTAAAGAATATCGCACTCACAATTTTGATTCTTTTCGAGTCCACATTCAAAATGTAATCATGCATATCTCAACCGATTTCACTGGTAATAAATCTCACTCACTTGCCGCTTGTTGTAATATAATATCGGAATATCCGGATTTTCTTCCAAATTCGAATTCGTTTTTTGAAAATGCATAAATTTCACTGACAGAAAATAAAATATGTCATTAATAAACAAATCGTTGGAATGTTAAGCTCTTCCTCCACATTCCTTTCTGGCCAACCTCTCTGCTTAATATAATGAATAATAAATACTTTTTGATACAAAGTTCAGTTTGGCATTTTAAAAAATATTTTTAGACACTGACAACGGACACCTGTTTCTTTATTAGATTTTTTAACAGGTACTTATATTCAGTAGAAGGTAGCATATGCCTATTTTACAAAAGGAAAAAAGAATTGCCCAAGATTTAATGGCCGTTACTTTACTTTTTTCCATATTAGGAATAATTATTTGCTGCACACAGGGCCCAAACACATAACCGCAAACTGTAATAACTATGTTGTTCAATAATTTTTGTCGTTAGAAGTATTTTAATTGGTTTTGGTACTTCCCAGGTATTCTTAAAAAAGTAGGTACTTCTAATTTAACCAACATAAAACTACAAACTCTACAGTGCCATCTCTATTAAATTACAAAACTTATAAAAACCAGTTATTTGTGAACGAATTAAAAGTATCTTTGCTGAAACAAATTTTATGTAAAAAAATTAGGAACATTATGAACTATTAATTTAAAGTAAGTTTCATTCTGGTGAAACTTGCTCTCTAACTTGTTAAATGTATTAAAAGTAAACAAAAAACCTTCATAAAGCACCTATATTTTTTACCTCTTTAATTATCTCTTTCTTCTTTTAATATTGTGTTTGTAAGATAACCCTATTCTGAATGCACAAGCAAAAAATAAGCACCTCTTCTCCATCTTTCACTTACTATTTTAATTTATTCTTATCACGATTTTCAACCATCTTTCTCCAGTAAAGAAATATATGTATCATATTTTTATCTCATGAAAACAACAGTTTTTAAGTTTAATATGTTGATTTTGATAATATTATAAGAAAAAATATAGGTGCTTATTTCAGTCTTAATGCCAAGGGAAACAACGGAAAATTCCCCGTTTTTTGCTTTGTATTCAGTGTTGGGTTATACTTAGTGACATAAAAAAATACTTATACTCTCAAATTTTATTTACTCCTGTAGTTTGTTATATCCTAAGTGTACATTACTTTTTACGATAAGAAATAAAGCATGAGAAGAATATTTGATTGGAAAGCCTGAATAAAGTAGAAGAGTTTGCTTATATCTCTTAACTTAGAAGACAACAATTTATAGGAGTAAATCAAATTTGGCAGAACTTTTTTTAGAATATTGTTTCAGTACAGTTCTACCGAACAGAGGTTTTACGAGGACAAAGTGAAAAGTTCTTGGCCTGACATTGAGAGACCGTGATTTTCAGTTAAAAAATAGTTATTTTCCTAACAAGTAGCTCGTAGGAAAAATTTTGTTCCTAACGCTTGCTGACTTGCCCGAACGCGTTGCGACAGAAACGCTGCGCAAGTTAGGAACAAAATTTTTCCTACGAGCGTCAGATAATACCAATATTAAAGCAATGATTATTTTTTAAATTATGTTTAATCTGAAAGAACTACTACAACATATTTATAAATGGGAATTATTTGTTGATAACATTTACAACAAAAGAACAGTTATTAGCATATTGTAAATTAATTGAAGAACCTGTAATTTCATTTAGCGGGTGGCTTATGGAAGCGCTTATTGTACGGCTTGATGAAGGTTGACTTAGCTCAGGAGGGAGTTGTTCATGGTCAATATTTTATTCGACATATCTTTTCTGATTTGTGGATTCATCAATGTAGCTCTCAGCTACAGCCGTTGATTTCCAGCCCCCAAGTCGCTTGACATTGGTAATTCCTTCTCCAGAATCCGCTAACATAGTCGCAGAGGATCGACGAAAACTATGTCCAGTTACTCTTCTGGATTTTTTAATTTTAGGTATCAGCAATTTCTAAAGGCATTTTACCTATTGAATTTATTCCCAACATTGCGACTGCATGCTCCTTGTTTATACTGGACAAAAAACGTCTGTGTGGGGTATGTGGTTTTCGCAAATTTGCATATTTACGGTACAATTGCAGATAAAGTCCGTTATTTGTTTCATCGGACACTACAAAGATTCTGGAATGTTATTTTTACTGTCAGGAATTTTCACCACTATCAAATTTTCATTATCTCTCATCAAATATCAAACAATCATTGTTTTTATTTTTAATCAAAATTCTTCTTTGCTGAAAGTTTTGATTTTTTGGCCGGTATCCACGTTTTGGTGTTTAAGTAGTGATGTTAGCTTGAAATATGAACTTAAATCAAGGTTCCTTTTCACTTTGAGGACACATTTTAACATAGAGTACTTACTCCATAAAGTATTAGGTTTATATGTTTTTTGCAAATCCGCAAATAGGCCAAGAACACTTCTTCTTTAATACTTTTGTCCCCTTGCTGGAGCACCAGTTTTCGAAATGACTATATTGATTCTCATATTTTTCACGAGATTTTGCTGGTAATAAATTCAAACTTACGGTATTTGCTGCATCAGGATAGAATCTGGTAGCTCCTCATCGAAACTACTTATTTTAAATAATTTATTTTTGTCGGATTTTTATTTAATTAAAAAAAGATACTATGACGCCTTTTCATTAAAAATGCTTTTTACTATTGAAATTCATTTGTGCAATTGCTTGTTCATATGGAAACGAAGAAAAAATCTGACATGTGTTAAAATCACAAGATTACATATTGTTTTGACTTGTCATAATCATTTATTTTTTATTATACAGGGTAATAAAAAAATGTTCTTTTTTGTGTTTTAGTTGAAATATTGAAAATTATGAAGTTACAAACAAAAAAGAGAATAAACTAAAACTCCATGGCTTTCGTATATTTCATAAAATAGCCCTACAATTATTAATTTTACATATAAATCTTGCTTACCTGTAAGATTTTAGAATAGTTTTACTTTCCCTTCATTTCCCACGTGCAGTGCAAATTTGCGCACTCAAATGCGTGCGGAAAAGTGGATTTTTTCGCACGCTCGTAGGAAAAGATTATATATTTTTTTACATATCCTCTTTTGACTTCAACACGCTTGGTCCAGCGTTTCTCCTATCCCCGGAAGTGAAAGTCCGGTTTTTTCATTACCAACACGTATTTGTGTTGGTAATGGTGAAAGAAGATTTTTTTTCATCAAGCCAGGCCTCTTCTCGCCAATTTTAACATCCAGCTAGTGAAAAAGATTAGAGTCATATGCGCCTGTAATAGTAATAATTCCTTAGGGGTAATCCATCCAAAACGAAAAATTTTATGACCGCACGAATTCAAAATGTGTTCTGCAAAGACTCGTTAACACAAACTACTTGAAGCTTGACGTAGGAACCAATGATATGTGCGCGCAGGCAAGAAACGTAAACTTTCGCCGATCGGAATGCCATCTGTGGGTTAGGCCAAGAACTCTTCACCTTATAACAATAATGATTTTTGGGTGACTAGATATTAATTATAAAATACCATTACATTTAGGCTACTTCTACAAGAATTGTGGGTGGAATATGGTGGTTCTTTACCCTAATAATCATATCATCATACACAGCTAACTTGGCAGCATTTCTGACAGTTGAACGAATGATAACACCGATAGAAAACGCCGAAGATCTGGCCAGCCAAACGGAAATACCTTATGGTACCCTGGAGAGTGGTTCTACAATGACATTTTTTAGAGTGAGTATCTACTTGGTAAAACGTTTGGTTAACTCAATAGTCAGACCATAAGCACTGTATAATGTAAAAATATTTTTAAGGACTCAATGATCGAAACCTACAAGAAAATGTGGAGATACATGGAAAACAAAAAACCGTCCGTTTTCGTACCCACATACGAAGAAGGCATTAAGAAGGTTCTGGAGGGCAATTATGCTTTCCTTATGGAATCGACTATGTTAGACTATATAGTCCAAAGGGATTGTAATTTGACACAAATAGGTAAGCAAGAAAACTAACTTAACTTTAATGTTTTATGACCATTCGCTGAATGGTTGCTGTTTTGCTTTATCTTAAATAGAATGTCATTAGTCCAAAGATAAATATTCGGTACCTCTTCGAAACAAACATATAGTCCGGGAAATGAAGGTCAAAAAATGGCAAAACCTCGCAATTTTTTCGTCCTGCATCGATTTGCATAAAAATTTGTAAATAGGCTCATCTTACCCTCCACTTCAAATTCTATATCATGCCGATGGGCGCTGATTGTTTTTTAAGGGTGAAAACCACCCCGAATTGTCAAAACTTATAAAATAACATTTAAAACCTTAAGATTGGTAAAATTTGGTTTGGATTAGTTGAATAATGATATTTTTATGCTTTAAAATAATATTTTAAATATTTCAACCCTTAAAAAGCAACCCCTGTTAGAGCTTTACGTAAAAAAATTATTTACAATAAAAAATGATTTATTTATCATAGTGATTTAATTTTTGAATGCTTTTGTTTAAAATATGTACTAATTTTATTTTGCCACTTTTTAATCCTCTTATAGCTTAATAAAAAACAAAAAAATTTACCCCAAAAAAAATTAATAGCTTGACAGATTTAATAATTAAAAATGTTACTGCCTAAAATATTACCAATTTCATTATTTTACAAATTTTCAATCCTTAAAAACCACCCCTTACAACATTACAATTCTTATAAACTAATGTACTAAATACAGGGATGCGCAAAAGTCCGGAATAAAATTAATATCTCTTTAACCAGTAACTTAGGAAAAAACGCTGAAACACGTCAATTGATTTTAAATTGTACGCATTTTTTGGCAATAAATGAATATTTTTTTCAACCCTTAGCTGCAACCCTCCCAACTTTTTTTTCAAATGCAAACCTATGTCGTGTATGGGCTCATTGAAAAGCTCGTAAAAAATGGAATCTGACTGTACCCTTTCTTTTTTTCTAAACTTATGTGGTTATCAGGAAATGAGAAAAAACTCTTTTAAAAACAAAAAAGTTAGAAATACCTACTTAGTGCTATCTACGGGTGAATTAACGTAACAGATGCTGAAAATGCCCTCCACCCTCAACTTGGCAGGCTCCTAGGCGATGGTAAAACCCGTCTACGGAATTCCGAATGGCCTCAGCCGGTATGTTACATGATTCCACTCTATTCTGTCTTTAGATCTTCAATATTAGCCGGCTTATTTTGATAAGCCTTGTCTTTCAGATATCCCCAAAAAAAATAATCTAATGGCGTTAAGTCTGGGATTGTGGCGGCCATTCAATTGTATCACGTCGTCCAATCCAGCGTCCTGCAAATATTTCATCGAGATATTCTCTGCCGTTAATACCAAAATGTGGGGGAGCGCCGTCCTGTTGGAACCAAAGTGTTTCAGTGGGGATATCTGGATCTGCTTCATTGGGAAATATAACAGCTAAAGCAGTGGGATTATAACTAATTTTATGTGTAATTTTTTTCTGAAAAAATAAATTCCAAAGAATGTTGATGCTAGATTACGTTATCAGTTTTACACATAATCAATAAAATTTGTTGTGCTGCCTGCCCAGGTTGGTCTGTTCTTAAAATTTGTAAACTTTTAGAAACTAGGTACTGATGATCCTTAGCAATTGTTGAGCAGTGTACATCATCAATGCTGAATGCCACTTTATTTGTTTATTTGCAACGTTAATTCACCCGTAGATAGCACTAAGTAGGTATTTCTAACTTTTTTGTTTTTAAAAGAGTTTTTTCTCATTTCCTGGTAACCACATAAGTTTAAAAAAGAAGGGGTACGGTCAGATTCCATTTTTTACGAGCTTTTCAATGAGCCCATACACGACATAGGTTTGCATTTGAAAAAAAAGTTGGGAAGGGTTGCAGCTAAGGGGTTGAAAAAAATATTCATTTTATTGCCAAAAAATGCGTACAATTTAAAATCAATTGACGTGTTTCAGCGTTTTTTTCCTAAGTTACTGGTTAAAAAGATATTAATTTTATTCCGGACTTCTGCGCATCCCTGTATAAATGAGAAAAAAGCAAAATTACATAGATAAATTTATTTACACAAAAATACACAACATATTTACATACATAGAAACAAATCAAATTTATAGAAACAGAGAGAAAAATAGGTTTTTTAAATGTCTTTATTTATATATGATCATCGTCATCATGGTCGACGTCACCCTCATCTTCTTCTACTACTGGCGCATTATTATTACAATCCTTACATAAGCACCCAGAACAAGTCGGACTGCAATATAAAAAATTGATTGATTTTTTTAAACATAGCCCCTTATTTTTAATGACAGAAAGTTTTTTCAAAAATGATTTTGTAGGGTTTTTCAAGAGCTACAAGGCTATGTGAATTAAATTCCCCTTCAATCCCTTAGTTTTAAAATGGGGGGAGTTTAAAGGCTCAAATAAGGTGGTGCTTGCTCGTAAATAAGAGGCCATATCTTAAATATCATTGTACAAAAATCTATGCAAAGGAAAATCTTTGTAATCAAAAAAGCTACAATTCGGTATTCTAGCATTTTTGCATATCTCCAGTATTTTAAAGTATTTTGAAAAAGAGCTTTTTACCAAATTTTGGAAAATCGTTTTTCAATTTAGGCTCCAATTTTCCTAAAATTAAGCATTTTAAATTGGTCAAACTTCTAAATGTATTAATAATACATATATTAAGAGAATTGCAGAAGGACAAGATCAATTTTTATTAGGAGGTATTTGGGGGGTTGTTATTACTGATTTTTTTGTAGAAAAAAGTAGGGACCGACCTAGTTTTTAACATAACTTGCTCAATTTTTATGCTTGAGACTTTTTTAAGGAAAGGTCTAATTATATACTTTAAAAAAAATTATAAGTTTTCCTCGAAAAATGCAATTTGAATCTTTCAAAAGCATTTGACGAACAAAAGCTAACCATAACCAAGCTCGTAGCTCGGTCCGTATTGGTTGTGGAGAAATTTAAAATTATTGTTTTTTATAAGCTACAATTTTGCTCTTTACAGTTTTTTTGATAAAATGCATATTTTTCGAGTTATTCGCGAAAAACCCATTAAAAACGTCGATTTTTTCGTCGAAAAACTGTTACTTTCAATCGCGAATAACTCGAAAAATATTAGTTTTACAAAAATTATAGAACATTTTTTACTTAGAATTAATAGTTAAAATGTAATAAAAATATCCATCTCTAAGATGGGGTGGCAACTTACCCAGGATAAAATGCCTCTCCTTAAAAATTATCTTAAATTTACTATGAAATGAAAAAATTGCGAGCCAAAATGCTTCATTTCCTGTAATAATATACACATACAAATAATTAAATTTTAGGTGGGCTATTGGACTCAAAAGGGTACGGTATCGCCACCCCTATGGGAAGCCCCTGGAGAGACAAGATATCTTTGGCTATATTAGAACTCCAAGAAAAAGGAGAAATACAGATGCTGTACGATAAATGGTAAGAAAGACCTACATATTATCTATTTGAGAAAATCTAGCCGTTATTGCAACAGAATCTTAAGTTATTCGTGTCATTAGACATCCAATTTTTTTAATAGGTGGAAAAATACTGGGGAAACTTGCACAAGAAACGAAAAGGAAAAGAATCGAAAGCCAACAGTTTGGGTGTCGACAACATAGGTGGCATTTTTGTTGTGTTGCTGTGTGGTTTGGCATTTGCAGTTATTATAGCGATTGCAGAGTTTTGTTACAACTCGAAGAGAAATGCAATTGCCGAAAAGGTAAGTAGTATCTCAAGAACGTACGAATCATATCAATAAAATTTGTATCTATGTTTCCAATAACATAGTATTGTATTTTAGAGATCACCCAGTGCTCCCCACCAATCAATTTGCTCAGAAATGGGCGGAGAACTCTGTTTTGCTCTTAGATGCAGAGGATCAAGACAACGGCCGGCTTTAAGAAGGCAGTGTTCGAAATGCTTATCAGGTAAAGTGTTAAATTTATTATAAAACTTTTAAAAGATACACTCCAGAAATGTGGGTATGTTCTATATTATGTGGATGAGCATGCTCAGTTTCTAAACCCCGGGACCAGGACCGAAAAAATCCCTTTTATAATAATTCCTTTGACATGTACCAAACAAGGACTTTTGGATACACTTCAGGCTTTAAAGTTTCGATATTTTACTGATAAAAGAACGAGCATAGTGAGAAGTCCGGGGTCTTTCCAGATGGACTGTTAAAAGATGAATGGGAGGGTTTTTGTTTTGGAAGTTGCTAAAATAATATTGGCTAAGAATAAACCTTTTTTGGAGAAGTGGGGTCATTAACAAGGCAAACCGCTCTTCTTTAAATGCTACTAAGAAAGCCAAATCTTGTGACAGGTATTTCTTCAGACATATTACATTTGATATTCCTAGGTCGTTGTTTAATGAACTAAGTACGGAATGAGAGAAAGCATATCTCTATTCATCATTTTCCTTAATATTTTTTAGGATACTAGTTGACAAACGGAATAAGATAAAAAAGATTTTATTCTGATCAGTATAATTTATTATCATTCGCCATTTTGTCAAGAATGTTAAAACAATACCCAGAATATATGGCTTCAGACATTTATTTCACAATATTTAATAATATACCACCAAATTTATAAAACTTGTTTTAATATCAACATAATTTATTTTAGACCCCTACTGAATAAATAGATAAAATATGCTAGTATATTTTAATTCTTGATAAAATGGTGACTGATATATTTAAGTCAGGCAATAGAAAACGCTGGTATATTTTGAATTCTTGACAATATGGTGAATGTCATATTTTAGTCATGTTAAAAACTGTTTTTAAAAATTAATAGCGACTAACAATTGATGGGACAATAGAAAAAAAATAGAATTTGTATTTTTCAGGAATCACTTACGTACCTTCTCCTCTGGATATACCTCCGCATCCCCCTCAGCCCCCTGCAAGGAGCGCTCCCACGAATGGTTTAAGCCCAAGACTGTGCCCATCACACATCCATTTTGTGAGTTAATACTACTTAAAAATTTAGTTTATTTTGCAGGGTTGGTTTAATTAGTCTAATATTTTAAATAAACTTTTTAAAAATTTGATAATTGTTTCGAAAGTTGTCTCCACTCCGATTTTGATTTTTAACCTTGATGATGAATATCCCGAAAACGAAACGTTGACGAAATAAATTGTTTTTAGATTCATAATAAGCGCCTCAAAAACCCCCCTAAACCAAATGTGGTCAAAATCGGAGAGCAACTTTCGAGACAATTACCAAAAATTCTTTCTTGGTATTTTTTTTTAATTGTTATTTTACAATTCTTAAAAATATAAAGATGTACAAGGAGCTTTCCTGAAAGCAATATTTACGACTGCAAAAATTAATTTATTTCACGAAAATTGGGGCTTTCCTGAAATTCTCCTGTGTAATCCGCCATTTTGCTAATTGTTTTGCCTAAAGATATGTTCGTTTTTAAAGACCATTGAAGGTAAAAATACTAAAATATAAAAAATTATGGTTATAGTCATAATACCAAGTGTTTATCAAAATTTTTTTTGTAGAAAGAAGATCATCCACATTTTCAGCTAGAAAGGCAACATACATTACCAAGGCAACAACCTGATATTGGAAGCTAGAATTTATTTTAATTTTAAACACTTTTTGTTTTTGTTTTTTTAATTTATTAGTTAGGAAATAAAATAGGCAATTCGTACAGGGTGATTTTTAAGTATTATCTTTAAAAAATAACCTTAATATACCACTAGAAAGTTGATAAGAAATTTAAAAAAAGGTAAAAGTGGTTAAAATAGTAATAAAATAAATTTTTACATGACGGTTTAACCATTTGAGAGAGTAAATTACCATCATAGCTTTCCTTCTTCGTTCGATGAAAATATTTCCCTCAAAAGATTTTTTAAGATGTGTGAAAAGTCAGACGGAGCTAAATCAGGCCTTCTAGGGTGGATGCTGTAGGTATTTGTACATTATTTTAGTGATTTTCGGGTTGGTTTTTTAAACTGTGAAAGAAGGTGCGTAATTTTAACAAAAAGCGTTTTTTTTTCTTTTAGATTAAGCTCTGAGGATAATATTTAAAAACATCCTGTTTGAGAAAACCGTAGTAATAAAAATTTGATACTGTGCTCTTCTAGTTATTTAAGCTATTTACCAGTAGTCTTGTCGAGAAGTGTGTTTCCTGCGAAAAATAGTAAGAAGGCTTCTAAAAATATGAGCAACAGAAAAAAATTGTCGATGATTTTTAACGAAAAAATTGACTAGTTTTGGGCATCTCTAGCTCGAAAATGGTACCTTCAATCGACTTTCCGTCGGTAGATTATTAAAGAGCAACTTTAGAACACAGAGTGCCCATATGGTCTTCTGTTTAAAAATGCCTCATCTAGGAGAAATTTTTGAAAATAAAAATAATGTCACGTTTTTGTCAAATTTTGGCATATTTTTATTTTTTTTATCGAAAATATTACTTTGAATCAAGAAAATGAATATATCATATGTCTCGCAAAAAGTTTTATAATTAAAGATGTAGAACGTGATCCTACTATTTCTACAGAGTGTTTTTTGAAGCTTGAATTTTTTTTTTTTCGAAAAAAAAAACGACATTTTTACACATTATTTTTTATTACGGAAAAACTGCCAGAGCTTAAATTCTGAAATAAGTCTTGCATAAAGTCCAATATTTACTCCAAAACATATTCAAATTTCAAGTTACTAGAGTAAATATTTTCGGAGATATGATTTTTTGAAATTCAATCGTAAAATGCCGCTTTATTCCTATATAGAATTAAAAAATCTTGGTGCCATCCTTTAGATCATCTAATTGCCTTTTACAAATGTATTAACCATTTTTCTCTACAGTACCTGGAAACGGGAGAAAAATACAAAAAAAATACACATTTTTACCGAAAAATTGCGAGTTTTTCAACCTCTTAAATGTACAATGAGGGAGACTTTAAAAAAGTTCGAAACAATTTTGTTAATTAACGATTATCTAACTTGCTTAAAAACTAACTTTAAGTTACATTTTCAACGGGAATAAATTTTCTGAAGTGCTCCAAATACAACTTATTTTTTAAAATTTTTTCAATTAACATATAATACCCTAATAAAATTATTTATTGTAATGTGCTGAGTTTTGAGGACCATTTTCAGCGTTAAATTAAAATTATAAATAATGGAGATAGGACTCCGGGAGCTAGAACTTTTTTATTGGAAATTTTCTCCTCTTCAAGCATCTTTTTTGCATTTTCGGCTCTTTTTTATGATTTTTGAGTTATCATCAAAAATCGAAATGGCTTCATTTTTCGTTTTTTGTTAACAATTGCAATTTTTATTGGCAGAAAAAATCCTTCTTTCTCAGATTTGCATTCCGCGTCGAATGTGCTATCACTCATATTTTTTGAAGCCTTTTAACTATATTTCGCAAGAAACACACTTCTTCCACTAGAATACAGTGATACTTTAGTTAATTTATGTACAGGGTGGCATCTTAAGCCCGATTTTCTGACTTGGAAAAAAATCTTGAGTACTACGCTCATAGTAGATGTAGTTTAAAGTACCATTTTAAAATGTCTAATTATGTGGAGACCATAAGTGAATGTCAGTAGGTACTTATAGGTAACTTAAGACAAATATTGTGATTTGTTTAGTTTTAAGGCAAGCAACGTATTTGTAAAGAAACAAATAAATTTGTGAAAATAAATCTCACTGCATAAAATATTGTTTTATTGGAACTAAAATATCGTTATACCTGTTTTTTTAGCCTTCTAGAGCTGCAAACTCTTAAGGTAATATAGGTAAAAAAATTTATTATCATTTATATGAGACAGTAGCATAAATGTTTACAGACAGGCAAAGTTTCGCCATCTATCTATTAGTAAACCAACTAACCCAATAGAGAATTTCGCAGTGCTAAGCTTATGCATCCCTTTACACACCATCTAAAGATTCCTTGAAGTTTCCATTTTATTTTTTTTTTCCTTCCAAACCTCCAGATCTTTAAGTCCCGTGTGTCCCTTTTCACTTAGGATACATCTACAGTACGTATTTAAGCCTTAAGCCTTCGTTGACTGTCTCAAAGAAAAACTTATAATTTTGAGAATATTGTACAGAAACTATCAACACGAACCCTGCATTTAAAATGATTCACACACAACTACGTTGACTGGCCTAATTGACGGTCTACCGTACTTTTTGGAATTTACAGGAAAACACATTCGACTGCATCTGAATACCGTACTTTCTTGCTGGCGCTACCTATGAGAAAGTAGCTTAAGTATTCGTCAATAAACTAATGTCTGCCATCTAACAATGTGTGAACAAACTATTGGCGTAGTGAGATTTCTATATATTTTGCTGTCATAAATTTGAGTAACTTCGGACAGATGGCACTGCTGTCAATAAAGCAGCGCATTCGCCATATTATATTATTTATTTATATAAAAGATTCGCAAAAATAGATATTAAAAACTTTAATGTACTTTTACATTTTGTAGATTCTTACAAACGGTTTTACTCTACTAGGCTGTGGTGATGTGAACGATGTGTGAACGTCAAGTCAAGTATCGCATGAAATCAATACAACCAAACAGTTATTATAAGAAATATTTAGATATGAAAGGATAAGCTTTAAAGGGACTATAGAAAAAAGTATTGATAATTTGTGTAGAAAATATCTTCCATTTCTCTTTCGTGTTAGTAAAAAATATGTCTATCTTTCTCTACAGTTTCAGTTTTAAATTTTATTTTATTCTAACCACAATTAACCTGGGTAAAATATTACTAAATTAGACACGATGCCGATTTAGTTAATTTTTTGAATACGGATGATTTTGGAGCGCCGATCATGAATCTAAAATTAGTTTTTTCCGGCAACATCTGGTTTTTGAGTTATGAGGCGTTTAAGTCCACTAGCCTAACCTCAAAATAGACATTTTCCCAAAATTCTTCCTTCTTAAAACTTATTACAATCAAATGGGATCATGCACTGGTTGGACACTTACATATTAAACAAATACACTAAAATTTATAATATTTCATTGCCCATTTTTAGCACAAACTCCTCAAATAAATCCAGTTTTTGAATTTTGGTAAATGTAGTTATGAATTAGGCAACCCGTTATACAACAAATAGTTATGTCGTAAACAATAAAGACAATTTATTAGCGTATTTTAACTACTCCCGCAAATAGCACGCTTGTAACTTTATGTTATGTTACGAGATTTTGAAAGAAGAAGACAGGAGTAGCGGTTAGCTTCTAAGATGTAGATTGTATCTGCAAGTCTACGCACAGTCTTATAAAGGAGGCAATTTGGTCCACACCACTGGACCACCGTTCTGTTCTGCATATGGATGATTTTCATTTATCCTAATCCTTTAATTCTTCAACCAGCAAATCTTGTAGGCATGGTGATATCCAAGATTTGCTGGCTTCCTGACCTAACATTTGATGTGAATAAGGTATTTTTTGTTTTTTTTTTTTTTGGGGGCGCTGATCCCGAATCTAAGAATCCATTAGTGTTGTTTTTATTCTTGACAAAATGGCGAATTCACATAAAAACATCTGTAGAGTTAAAATTTTGCTGTCATATTTTTTTAAATATTCGTTTTAAGAGGCATTTTATCTTTTGGAGAATTAAATTAAAATACAAAATCTGTTTAAACAATTTGTTAAGCAAGAATCATCAAATGGAAAATCAAAATAACCCTTTTTATTTACCTTTTCCCCCTTCTTTCTGCACACAATTCTTGATTTTTACACTAAATTGGCACACAATATTTCATAAAATCCTTTAAAAACCTTTTTTTTTATTTTAATATTTTTTCACCTTTTTTCTTTAAACCCGCAACCATGTATACACTAGTGATTTTTTCAGCAAACGGTTTTCGGCATTTGAAGATAAAACTTGTGTGCAAAAAAAGGGGACTATAGTCTGCTTGCACTTTAAGGACGCAGTTTTTACCCTGTTAATTGTTACCTTCTATAAAAACTTTATTTTTAAATTTCACACATAATCACGTTTGACTAAGTAAATTGAGGGGCTACCGTACTTTTTCGACTTCACAGAGAAACATATTTCACTACATTTATGCTGGGGGTACCGTAGTTTTCATGTAGCGTCCTCTATGAGAGAGTGGCGAAAATATTGAGCATAAAGTAAATGTGTGCCATCTAAGAATGCATAGGCGAACTATCTGCAAAATAATAGTTTACTTTATATTGGCACAAGATAAATTTGGAATATTGCGAGTAGATGGCGCTAAGTGAAGCGGTAATCTAGCGCATTCGTCAGATCATTAAATATTTTAATTTTTATATAAAATAATACAAATACGTTTCTCAACTAAATGAATTCTTACAAAACGCAAAAATAAAGAAGTGTTACTTTTTGACGAGGCTAATTATTTCGTGAATTGAAAAGAAAGTTTCTACCTACATCTTCCAACCTGGGTCAGGTATATTTGGTTGTCTAAAATTATGTAGTTTATATCCTAACTCTTGTTTCTTAATTATGTTATTAAATAAAACATAAAATCAAGATAGCAACCAAAGTTTATTAACTGATAGCAACCTAGAGCCTGTTTTTCCAATTATTAAAGAAACTAAATTTTAAAACGGTATATAGAAAGAAGTATTGCTATTTTGCATACAACAATATCTTCCATTTCCTTTCGTACTAATAAAAATATATGTCCATTTTTGTCTACAGCTCCAGGTTGGAGTTGACGTATTTTATTCTATACTTAAAGAAAGCATCTCAAAGATCTATTTTTCAATTCATGTTAGTGATTTTGCAAGAAGCTACAAATATAAGTTTTCTTATTTTTAGTTTTGGTATTGTAATTTTTATTGTGTTTTGCCATAGTTTTGGCATAAACAAAATCGATTGGCGTATTTCACATGCAGTTTACATTCACGATTCACACAGTAGAATAAAGAATAATACGCTTTTACGAAATCTTTAGTGAAAATTGAGCCTTTGTAGTATTACCCTCATTCTAGCTTATTTTCTTAAGAGATTTATTTGTTTTTAGATTGAACATCTAAGACGCCTGAACATCAGATGGGTTGGTTTTACTTGTTCCCCATGTATAACAAGTTAGTCTCTGGTTAGCAGCCAAAATGTACATCCTGTTTTTTAAAAGTCTTCACACTAGTAAAAAGGCAGTAACTTCAGATAAAACCACTGGACTACCAATCGGTTGAACATAAATATGAGATTTATTTTTCAACCCTAAATACTTGAATTTACAATAAATATGTCAATGAGCAAAACCTAGCAATTTGGAGGCATAGTAATGCTCTGGAGTGAATTTCTTGACGTTAAATTTTATAAGGATAGGTAATTATATATGGAATTTATAATAGTTAATAAAACTCAGGTAGCATACTATACCGGTCCTGTTTTACCAAAAAAAAATTCTCTGAAAAATGTTAATATTATATGTATCTAGATATTAAGTTTCTCAGTAATTTGTGATTTAAACTAATAAGTTTACTTTAGGTTTTAAATTAGTTGGTTTCTGTGACAATATAACATGCTTTTATTGTTTATTGACAATTTCAAAATCATACTGTGTGACAAAAACGGAAAATACCCATTTATATGCTCCATCCAATGGCACCTGTATAGATATAGGAACTATTGACTTATGATTTGGAGTCCACAACACAGTAGAGTGAGGTTGCTGTTAAGTATTTACAAAATATAGACGTTTATTTAACTTTTACTACGTAGTTATTATATACAAAAAAATAACAGTTTTATATTTTTATGAATAAATTTACGTAAAACGTACTGGAACACTATAAAATGATTTGACGAATGCGCTAGATTATTTACATACGTAGTGTCATCTCTTGAAAGTATTCCGAATTTGTTTCTAGCAGACATGTAGAAAACTCGATTTGTTAATAATTCGCTTACAAATACTTTTTCTATTCCTCATAGGGCGCGCCACATTACAAGTCTCTTCGGGCATACACCTTCTAGAGGCAGCCATGTCGGTAAGCAGTTCGCCTTCAAGTATATGGCTGCTAGAGGCAGCTTACAGATATATTTTTAAAATAATACCAATTAAAAACTAAAGTGCAGTTCTTACGAAATTAGAACAAAATACGAAAAACAATATGATTATAAATTTAAAAGAATGAAGTCAAATTTTTTACTGTGATTTCGTTTATTTTCAGTTCTCTATTGTGGGGCTCCTCTTTTGTGAAGGCCCCGGGGCTGTAGCCTCGGTTGCCCTCCCTAAATCCGGCCCTGGGAATAGTATAGATAGTAGTAAACTAACATATACTAAATTTATTGAATTGAAGGTGTAAAGCAGTATTATTATTATTTATTATTGATTCTTTTTTTTAGGGCCAGCAAGTAAAAGAAGACCATTCTTAAGGATCTGCAAAGTGATTTGTAAAGAAATTTAAATGCTTTAAATGGTGTGTAATATGACTTTTGAGTAGACTATAAAGAAAATAGCTATGTAAATCTATTCTTGCTTAATAAAAGTGTTTAAACAGATTTGGTATTTTTATTTAATCCTTCCCAAGAGTTAGAAATCGCCACTTGAAAAGAACATTAAAAAATATATAAAATGTTGACCAAATAGAGATTCTAGGTTTGTTTTTCAGTTAACATTACCATTTTGTCAAGAATAACACCGAGTTCACCATTTTGTCAAGAATGACAACAACTTTTTATTTGGTGTTTTATTGGGTTTTATTAGGAGCACAGAAATGCGAGAAGGTAGGTAAATTTTTTGTTTCCGCTCCTGATACTCAGTGTTGCCAAATCGATATATTTTCTTACTTTTACGCAAATATACAACTTTGCCAGAATTTAATCGACTTCGTATCTCTTACGGTTCCTGAGATCCCCATGCATGCACTCGAATCTGTGGCACCCTGTATAGAGTTAAAACTTTACTGTCATATTTTTTAAATATTTTCTTTAATCGACAATTTTTATCTCTTGAGGAGAATTAAATAAAAATACAAAATATGTTTAATCACATTTATTAAGCAGAAATCATCAAACTGGATATCAAAATAACCTTATTTTTACTATTCCTCCTTTCTGCACACAGTTCTTGATTTTTACACTGAATGCCACACAATATTTTATAAAATTCTTTAAAAAAAAACCTTTTTTCTAATTTATTTTACACCTTTTTTCTATTTAATTCTAAAGCTTTACTTTTAAAGGCCGCAACCATGTATATACAGGGATTTTTTCAGCAAACGGGTGCGGCGTTTGGAGGTAAAACTTGTGTGCAAAAAAGGGGGAACTAAAGTAAAAATAGGGTTAGTTTGATTCGCGATAAGCGCCCCGAAAAAACCCTGTATACCAAAATTGGTCAAAATCGACATTGACTCAACTTTCAAGACAATTACTATCTATCTCTTTCTTTGCCTTCCTCAGAATCACCTGCTAAATATTTTGGATTAATTTTGAACCAATACAATACATTTTCTATTGTAACCATGGTTACTCACTTTATTGAACTAATGTAATACGTTCTTTGTCCAGGTATTTTTGTCAAATAAAAATAAATATATAGAATTCTACTTATTTTTATTAGTTATAACATAGGGCATTAAAATTCTTTGATAATATGCACAAACTATCAATAATAATATCTCCGGTCTGCTTGCACATCTAAGAACGGCAGTTTTTACCCTGTTAAGTGTTACTTTCTATAAAAACATATTTTAAAACTTCACACATAATCACGTTTGACTGAGTAAATTGACGGACTACCGTACTTTTCAGAATTCACAGAGAAACATATTTGACTACATTTATGCTGAGGGTACCGTAGTTTCATTGTAGCGTCCTCTATGAGAGAGTGGCAAAAGTATTGACCAGCAAACAAATGTGTGCCATCTAGCGACGCACAGGCGAGCTATTGGCAAAATAATAGTTTACTTTATATTGGCCCAAAATAAGTTTGGAATACTGCGAGGATATGACGCCAGGTGAAGCGGTAATCTAGCGCATTCGTCAGATCATTAAATATTTTAATTTTTATATAAAATAACTGCCTAAATACAAATACGTTTCTCAGCTAAATTAATTCTTACAAAACGAAGTGTTACTTTTTGACGAGGCTAATTATTTCGTCAATTAAAAAGAGAGTTTCTACCTCCAGCTTCCAACTTGGGTCAGGTATATTTGGTTGTCTAAAATAATGTAATTTATATCCTAACTCTTGTTTCTTAATTATATTATTGAATAAAACATAAAATCAAGATAGCAAACAGAGAGCTTGTTTTTCCAATTATTAAAAAACTAAATTTCAAAAAGGTATATAGAAAAAAGTATTGCTATTTTGCTTACAACAATATCTTCCATTTCTCTTTCGCACTAAAAAAATATATGTGTCCATCTTTGTCTATATACAGCTCCAGTTTTGGAGTCAATATATTTTATTTTATACTGAAGAAAGCATCTCAAAGATATATTTTTCAATACATAATAAAAATTGATTTGGTGATTTTGCTAGTAAGAAGCTATAAATATAAGTTTCTTTATTTTTAGTTTTGGTATTGTAATTTTTATTGTGTTTTGCCATAGTTTTGGCATGAACAGAACTGATTGGCGTATTCCACATGCAGTTTATATTCACGACTCATACAGTAGAATAGAGAATAATACGCTTTTACGAAATCTTTGGTGGTAATTGAGCCCTTGTAACATTACCCTATTCCAGCTTATCTTCTTAAGATATTTATATTTGTTTTTAGATGGAACATCTAAGACGCCTGAACATCAGATGGGTTGGTTTTACTTGTTCCCCATGTATAACAAGTTAGTCTCTGGTTAGCAGCCAAAATGTACATCCTGTTTTTAAAAGTCTTTACACTAGTAAAAAGGCAGTACTTCAGATAAAACCACTGGACTACCAATCGGTTGGACATAATTATGAGAATTTATTTTTTAACCCTAAATACTTGAATTCAGAATAAATATGTGAATGAGCAAAACCTAGCAATTTGGAGGCATAGTAATGCTCTGGAGTAGTATATTTCTTGACCTGACATTTCATGAGGATTAGGTAATAATAAAATTTCACTATTTTGGCAATTATTTAAATAATTAGTTAATTTAAAACTCAGGTAGAACACTATACCGGTCCTGTTTTACCAAAGAAAATTTCTCTGAAATATGTATCTAGATATTAAGTTTCTCAGTAATTTGTGATTTAAACTAATAAGTTTTCTTATAGCTTATTGACAATTTTAAAAGCATACTGTGTGACAAAAACGGTCAAATACCTATTTATATACTCTATCCGATGGCACTGTATAGAACTAGGAATTATTGACTTATGACTTGGAGTCCACAACACAGTAGAGTGAGGTTGCTGTTAAGTATTTACAAAATATAGACGTTTATTTAACTTTCACTACGTATTTTAAAGTTATTATATACAAAAAAATAACAGGAAATGTATGTAAAACGTACTGGAACAATATAAAATGATTTGACGAATGCGCTAGATTATTTGCATACGTAGTGTTATCTCTTGAAAGTATTCCGAATTTGTTTCTAGCAGACATGTAGAAAACTCGATTTGTTAATAATTCGCTTACAAATACTTTTTCTATTCCCTCATAGGGCGCGCCACATTACAAGGCTCTTCGGGCATATACCTTCTAAAGGCAGCCATGTCGGTAAGCAGTTCGCCTTCAAGTATATGGCTGCTAGAGGCAGCTTTAAAATATTTTTAAAATAATACCAATTAAAAATTAAAGTGCAGTTCTTACGAAATTAGAACAAAATACATTATAAGTTTAATAGAAAAGAGTCAGTCATTAAAGTTCTTGCCCTTTTCTAGATTTTTTAATTTTACTGATTGCCTGATTGGAGTGAACAAATATTGATCGATGATTTCGGTTAATATTTAATGTAATCATGTTCTCTATTGTGGAGGCTCCTTTTGTGGAAGGCCCCGGGGCTGTAGCGTCGGTTGCCCTCCCCTAAATCCGGCCTTGGGAATAGTATAGATAGTAGTAAACTAACATATACTAAATTGTATTGGAGGTGTAAAGCAGTTTTATTATTATTATTATTTATTATTGATTTTTCTTTTTTTCAGGGCCAGTAAAAGAAACGACCATTCTTAAGGATCTGCAAAGTGATTTGTAAAGAAATTTAAATGCTTTAAATGGTGTGTAATATGACTTTTGAGTAGACTAAAAATAAAGTAGCTATGTAAATCTATTCTTGCTTAATAAAAGTGTTTAAACAGATTTGGTATTTTTATTTATTGCTTCCCAAGAGTTAGAAATCGCTACTTGAAAAGAACATTTAAAAAATATGGCATTTGACTAAAAAGATATATCCAGTTTGTTTTTCAGTTGACTTCGCCATTTTGTCAAGAATTATACCAATTTTACCATTTTGTCAAGAATGACAACAACTTTTTATTTGGTGTTTTCTTGGGTTTTATTAGGAGCACAGAAATGCGAGAAGGTGGGTAAATTTTTTGTTTCCGCTCCTGATACTCAGTGTTGCCAAATCGATATATTTTTCTTACTTTCAGGGAAAATAAAACCCGAAATTTGAAAATGATAAAAACGAATTTTGTATTAGGAGCACAGAAATGCGAGGAGGTAAAAATTTGGTTTTACCTGAACCGAAAATTTGGTAATTTTGCAATTACATTTAATTAATTCATTCAAGATTCGCTCATTAAAATTTTGTGAAACTTGGCACGAGGGCATGTAAGAATGGTCTCTTCAAAAAGTTATCTTTACACTTTTTCTGTAAAATGTACAGGGGAGCCAATAATTAACCTCCTTAAAATTTACATGGGATTTCTTATGTTCTGCTCGGCGACGCACCACCCGGTATTTGTTTAATAATAAGGTACTATTTATTATTTACTGATATTTTCGGATTGTTGTTTAGTTCCGTTCCCGATTTTCAAAATCGATATGTCAGACACCACATAAATAATCTTTCTTACAGGTAACTTAATAGTTATGTGAAGGTATACACTAAATCTCATACCTTTATGTAGAACGGTAACGAAGTTATGATAGGGGTAAACACACTGATACGATTTATGTAATATACATACTGCTTGAGTTAGGCTGGAACAAGGCCTGGATTACCTAGGTAGGTAGGTAGGTTTAAAGTGAGTGGGCATTACCCTTTCACCGCGGACATCCTGGGCTACGAAACACGTATTGTTCTGCCGATTCATCCTCCAGCACATGCCGCTCTCAGTGATTCGCAGGCCGATCTTGTGCATTTGCTATTGTAATCTGCAGTGCCCCGTGATTATTAGACAGGCCTTGTCTCTGTAGGCTAGATAGCTTTGCTTGGGTCAGCCGCTGCTGCCCCTTGCGCCACCATGCCACAGAGCCATACGTGATCATTGGTCTTATGACTGTCACGTATAGCCAGAACATCTGTTTTGGTTATGCCCAGGATTTGCCACAGATCCTGCGGCATGTCCAGAAAGATAGGGTCGCCTTAGGATGACTTTTTCTAGATGCGAATTCCAGCTAAGAGTGCTATCTAGGATCAACCCCAATATTTTGCTTTGCAAATTATTTTCCCCAGATTGGTGGTCCGTTCGGTTTCATGTTATGTTACAAGATATATTTATGTTTTTAGATGATGCATTAAAGAAGACAGGAATAGGTGACTAACTTGGTATACGGTTTGCAGATTTGGAATACGGTTTTTTCTTTTGATTAGTTTTTTTTTTGGGGATCGCTGATCCCAAATCTAAAAATCCATTGGTGTTGTTTTTATTCTTGACAAAATGGCGAAGCTAATGCTATTTTTGATAAATGGAATTCAACCTAAAAACAACTCGGGATCATCTATAAAGTTAAAATTATACTGTCATATGTTTTTAAATATTATTCTTAAGCGGCGATTTCTATCTCTTGGGGAGAATTAAATAAAAATTCAATATCTGTTTAAACACATTTATTAAGCAGGAATCATCAAACTGGAAAATCAAAATAACCTTATTTTCACTATTCCTCCTTTCTGCACACAATTCTTGATTTTTACACTAAATGGCACACAATATTTTATAAAATTTAAGAAAAAACCTTTTTTTTAATTTATTTTACACCTTTTTTCTATTTAATTCTAAAGCTTTACTTTTAATCGCCGCAACCATATATACACTAGTGATTTTTTGAGCACGGTTGCGGCGTTTGAAGGTGAAACTTGTGTGCAAAAAAAGGGGGAACAAAAGTAAAAATAGGGTTAGTTTGATTCGCGATAAGCGCCCCAAAAAACCCTGTATACCAAAATTGGTCAAAATCGACATTTACGCAACTTTCAAGCAATTACTATCTATCTCTTTTTTTGCCTTCCTCAGAATAACCCGCTAAATATTTTTGATTAATTTCGAACCAATACAATACATTTTCTATTGTAACCATGGTTACTCACTTTTTTGAACTAATGTAATACGTTCTTTGTCCAGATATTTTTGTCAAATAATAATAAACATATAACTTATTTTTATTAGTTATAACATAGGGCATGAAATTCTTTGATAATATGCACAAACTATTAATATCAATTCTCCTGTCTGCTTGCACATCTAAGGGCCGCAGTTTTTACCCTGTTAAGTGTTACCTTCTATAAAACTTTATTTTTAAATTTCACACATAATCACGTTTGACTAAGTAAATTGAGGAACTACCGTACTTTTTCGACTTCACAGAGAAACATATTTGACTGCATTTATGCTGGGGGTACCGTAGTTTCAATGTAGCGTCCTCTATGAGAGAGTGGCGAAAATATTGACCAGAAAGTAGATGTGTGCCATCTAACAATGCATAAGCAAACTATCTGAAAAATAATAGTTTACTTTATATTGGTTCGAAATAAATTTGAAATATTGCGTGTAGGTGGCGCCAAACGTAGCGGTAATCTAGCGCATTCGCCTTATCACAATATATTTTAATTTTATACAAAATAACTGCACAAATACATGTTTCAAAGCCAAATAAATTCTTACAAAACGCAAATAAGAAAAAAAGTGTAACTTTTTGACGAGGATAATTATTTCGTGAATTAAAAAGTAAGTTTCTACCTTCAGCTTCCAACATGGGTCAGGTATATTTGGTTGTCTAAGATTAGGTAGTTTAAAATCTAAGTCTTTGTTTCTTGATTATGTTATTGAATAAAACCATAAAACATAAAAAATCAAGATAGCAAGCTAGAGCCTGTTTTTCAAATTATTAAAGCAACTAAATTTCAAAAAGTTATATAGAAAGAAGTATTGCTATTTTGCATACAACAATATCTTCCATTTCCCTTTCATACCTACTAATATTTTTTTTATTTATATAGATAATCTGTGATAAAAAATATAGGTCCATTTTTGTCTACAGCTCCAGTTTTGGAGTCGACATTTTTTATTCTATACTTAAAGAAAGCATCTCAAAGATCTATTTCTCAATACATAATAAAAATTACTTTAGTGATTTTGCTAGTAAAAAGCTACAAATATAAGTTTTCTTATTTTTAGTTTTGGTATTGTAATTTTTATTGTGTTGTGCCATAGTTTTGGCATGAACAGAACTGATTGGCGTATTCCACATGCAGTTTACATTCACGATTCATACAGTAGACTAGAAAATAATACTCTTTTACGAAATCTTTAGTGGAAATTGAGCCTTGTAGTATTACCCTATTCTAGCTTATTTTCTTAAGAGATTTATTTGTTTTTAGATTGAACATCTAAGACGCCTGAACATCAGATGGGTTGGTTTTACTTGTTCCCCATGTATAACAAGTTAGTCTCTGGTTAGCAGCTAAAATGTACATGCTGTTTTTTAAAAATCTTCACTCTAGTAAAAAGGCAATACTTCAGATAAAACCACTGGACTACCAATCAGTTGGACACGTAGGAGGAAATTTATTTTTCAACCCTAAATACTTGAATTCACAATAAATACGTCAATGAGCAAAACCTAGCAATTTGGAGGCATAGTAATGCTCTGAAGTAGCAGATTTCTTGACGTGACATTTTATGAGGATGAGGTAATTATAGTAAAATTTATTATTTTGGCATTTATTTAAATAATTAGTTAATTTAAAACTCAGGTAGAACACTATACCTACTATACTATATTATATACACTAAGTTAAACTAATAAGTTTACTTTAGGTTTTAAATTGGTTGGTTTCTGTGACAATATAACATGCTTTTCTTATAGCTTATTGACAATTTCAAAAGCATACTGTGTGACAAAAACGGACAAATACCCATTTATATGCTCCATCCAATGGCACCTGTATAGAACTAGGAACTATTGACTTATGGTTTGGAGTCCACAACACAGTAGAGTGAGGTTGCTGTTAAGTATTTACAAAATATAGACGTTTATTTAACTTTCACTACGTATTTTAAAGTTATTATATACAAAAAAAATAACAGTTTTATATTTTTATGAATAAATTTACGTAAAACGTACTGGAACACTATAAAATGGTTTGACGAATGCGCTAGATTATTTACATACGTAGTGTCATCTCTTGAAAATATACCAATTTTTTTTTAGCAGATATTAGAAAACTCGTTTGTTTAAAAAATTCGTTTTCAAATACTTTTCTATTCCCTCATGGGGGGCGCCACATTACAAGTCCTTCGGGCATAAAACCTCTTAGGGCAACCATGTCGGTAAGCAATTCGCCTTCAAGTATATGGCTGCTAGAGGCAGCTTACAAATATATTTTTAAAATAATACCAATTAAAAACTAAAGTGCAGTTCTTACGAAATTAGAACAAAATACGAAAAACAATATCATTATAAATTTAAAAGAATGAAGTCAAATTTTTTACTGGTGTTTATTAGTCTGAATTTGATTTTTTTTTCGAAGTCTCTATTGTGGGGGCTCCTCTTTTGTGAAGGCCCCGGGGCTGTAGCCTCGGTTGCCCTCTCCTAAATCCGGCCCTGGGAATAGTATAGATAGTAGTAAACTAACATATACTAAATTTATTGAATTGAAGGTGTAAAGCAGGTATTATTATTATTTATTATTGATTCTTTTTTTTAGGGCCAGCAAGTAAAAGAAACGACCATTCTTAAGGATCTGCAAAGTGATTTGTAAAGAAATTTAAATGCTTTAAATGGTGTGTAATATGACTTTTGAGTAGACTATAAAGAAAATAGTTATGTAAATCTATTCTTGCTTAATAAAAGTGTTTAAACAGATTTGGTATTTTTATTTAATCCTTACCAAGAGTTAGAAATCGCTACTTGAAAAGAACAATAAAAAATATATAAAATTTTGACTAAATAGAGATTCTAGGTTTGTTTTTCAGTTAACTTTACCATTTTGTCAAGAATAACCGAGATTACATTTTGTCAAGAATGACACAACTTTTTATTTGGTATTTTATTGGGTTTTATTAGGAGCACGGAAAGAGAAGGTAGGTAAATTTTTTGTTTCCGCTCCTGATACTCAGTGTTGCCAAATCGATATATTTTTCTTACTTTTAGGGAAAATAAAACCCGAAATTTGAAAATGATAAAAACGGATTTTGTATTAGAAGCACAGAAATGCGAGGAGGTAAAAATTTGGTTTTACCTGAACCGAAAATTTGGTAATTTTGCAATTACATTTAATTAATTAATTCAAGATTCGCTCATTAAAATTTTTTGAAACTTGGCACGAGAGTTTGTTAGATTGGTCTCTTCAAAAAGTTATCTTACATTTTTCTGTCAAATGTACATGGAAGCCAATAATTAACCCCCTTAAAATATACATGGGATTTCCTATGTTCTGCTCGGCACCACCCAAATTACCTTTCCTACAGGTAACTAAATAGTTATGTGAAGTTATACACTAAATCTCATACCTTTATGTAGACCGATAACGAAGTTATGATAGGGGGAAAACACACTGATACGTTTTATGTACCTAATACACACACTGATTGCGTTAGGCTGGAACTTTACCTGGATTACTTAACCTGATCTTTTCTTTTGCGGAGCAGTATAGAGACATTAATACAAAACAGACATAATTTTCCTTGAATAATAATTAATCCAATGAGAAAAGTATAAAAATCGATTTAACTTAGTCTTAAACTCGGTGACCATGTAATAATTTCGCGCGGAGAAAGTGATTCAAACAGTAATATTTTTAAATAACATTAAACTAAAGGTTTTTAGCACACAGAATTAAGATTATCAGTTCAAGTCGGTAATAAAATTACTCCTACATAAACATAAAAAAATGTATGAAGAATTTTTGTAGCATCAACATGTAAAATGTGGTAAAATTTTATTTATTCTTCATTATCTTATTTTACAGAGATATTTTGGTACCTAACATTTATAAGATGTTTCCTTGAAAGTGTTATACAATGTTATGGTTTCAATAATACTAAAACCTTGGATTTCGGTTGCCTTTATTTGTTAATTGATACACAACGTTTCGGTTAGTGATGTATCTCCAACGGTTTTCAAGTGATAACTAAAAAACTGTTCTTAAAAGCTACAACTGATATACTGTCCCTTGTTCACCGAAGCTTGACAGTCTAAAGAAACAGGGTGTCATACGTACTTTATATAATCGTGCAGTGACCTTATCTTACAGTAAGGACTCTCTGCAAGAGGAAATAAGTAACATAACTGGGGATCTTAAGCAGAAGGGATACAGTAAAGGTAAAGGAAAAAATCGAAAAATATCAAAATAAGACAAAAAACTCTAACTTGAAGGAGACTCCATTTCCTTATATTAAAGGAACTTCGAAAAAGATTCCCAGATTCGCGAACAAGTATAATATTAAGGTGGCATTTAAATCCCAAACTACTCTAAGAAGTATTCTTACTAAGACGAGACCAGGCAACAATGTTTCAAATAATGACTGTATCTACCAAATTCCCTGTAAGTGTGGTAAGGTAGACATAGGGAAAACAAAAAGACTACTCGAAGTTAGAGTTAAAAAACACAAAAATCATACGAAACGAGGTGAAACGTCGAAGTCGAACACGCTTGGTCAAAACAACACTCCATACAATGGTCGGAAGCAAAAACTATTCATAAAGAAACCCACTGGAAGAAAATTCAAAGAAACTGTAATAATTGTAAACAACCAAAATGTATTTAGCAAGCCTAGTATCGATATTCCGAATATCTGGCAGCCGTTGCTGAACCGTGAAAAGTCGGTCAAATTTCGGTGAACAAGAGATAGTATATAAATCGTAGCTTTTAAGAATAGCTTTTATTTTTCACTTGAAAACGGTTGGAAACACATCACTTACCAAAACGTTGTGTAACAATTAGCAAATGAAAGTCCAAGATTGTGGCATTTAAAAAATTGCTACAATTTCATGGCTTACTGGATTCATTTTAAAGCTATTGGGCGTTTCTGAATTTTTGTCAATTTTACAAGGCTCTTCTGTATATCGGTTATTATTAAAGATACAGAAAAACTTTAAATAGGAATTTTTGCAGATTTCTGCGTAGATTCCAGTGGCAAAAGGGTCGGATCTTGGATACATACAGAGTATATAATTTAAAAGTAGATAAATACTCTTTGGCTCGACAGAGAAATCCAAGCTTTTTTAAAGCTGCTAAGGCGATGGATAAACAGTAAAACTTGTCTATAACGGCGACCATAAAACTAAGAATAATAGGGTATTTTCACTCAATTGATATTGATAATGTTGTGTGTAAAAAATTTAAAAATAGAAACACAATTAAGCAAAACCTGCTAAGTAACACGGAAAAAAACAAACCCCTTACTTTTCTATTTAAGGTTTAATTATCATTGTAATTTAAATGGCCCGCCACTCCCCAAACCCAAATCAAATTCAACATGGATCCCAAAGGGCTGTTTGGGAACATCGATATCGACAATCGTATCGATTTTAACGAAATGCTAAAATGCGAAATGTTTTTTAGACTTTACACTATAACAGCCAGACTACTAAATAGTTTCAATTGGAATAAAACATAAAAACTTGCATCAAAAGGGTTTTTTCACAACAATAATAGGCATGCCCTTTGGGCATTTCTCAATACACACTTTTGAGCTTTTCTCCTATCGTCTTGTTTTGGAAGAGAAAAGAATATTTTTAAAAGATCCTAAACTGGGCCCCTTCTGGTTTGCAAATAATAAAATACACTTTTTCATTTTGAATAAAATAAGGAAATTTACTCGAAAAAAGGGGTTTCATATCAAGGAAAGTTTGGCGATAATAATAACTATAGTAATAAATTGGAATATTTGGAAAGAAACACACTATTTACAAATTAGAAATTATTAATAAATATTAGAGGTTGGGTTATACAGGTTGACATTGACAATATGACAATTGAGAAACGCCAACTTTGTAGATGTTGGCATATCGATATTTGATGACAGGCGTATCGAATAAAAAAAGCTGCAACAAAGCAGAAATTCCCAATAGAAAGTTTAGGGCCGTGACGTCACGGGCCTAAAAAAAATTCAAACTTAAAATTGATTTTTTTGGCGTTTCGGGGGCCCAAAAAAATATGGGGAAAAAAATATTTTTGGCCTTTATTTTCAGTGGGCTTTTTGAAAAACCCCTAATAAAAAAAATTTAAATTGAAAAATTTTTCCACTTTTAAATTGCTTGCTGCCAAAAGTGCTTTTGGTTTAATTAAGGTCCAAATATTGGGACACTTTTTCCTCTTGCTTTGCAAAACCAATTGTAGTCGGCTTGATCTACTGCCAATCCTCCCGACTTCTGAATTTCCAGCTTTTGTTCCAAATTAACACCTTCTTCAAACATCCAATTTAGTTTAGCTTTATTCCTGATAATATCATTTATTTGGGATTTTCCAACACCAAACTTTTCAGCCAGTTTTTGCGAACCCAAAGCTTACTTTTCACTTTTGGCGATAACATCAATTTCCTTTCAGCAACAAACGATCTCGTTTTGGGAACATGATTAAACACTTTTCGATTCCGGACACGATAACTTTATTCTTATCGATTTAAGGCCGACTAAAAATGTGAAATGTGAAGATAATTCCCCTATAGCCACTGATACTATTTAAACCTAGCCATAAATATTATGGTTGGGTATTTTCACCTTTAAAATTTGCAGAATACAATCATTAAGTAATAAAATACAAATTAGCCCAAAGAAATTCCGGCCAATATAAAAAGGTTGATTTACCTGAAATTGGTTAAAAATTAGGTGTCTGGCCGTGCCCGTTTTATAAGGGTGTCCATTATCTAAGGGTTTTATAGGGGGTTTCTTATAAAGCAGATTTTAGTTGAAACGAAACACAGGTGGTCGGTATAAAAAGGTGTCCGTTATCACAAGTTTTACTGTAATATGTTTATTCTACGCAATATTCCAACGATTGTTCCATGTAAGGGTCGACATTCTCTCCTGGTTAGAAAACCACATGCTGAATATTGACATGCTTTAGGATTCGTTGAGGAAAATTTAGCCATTGTGAGAAGCAAAATCAAATGTTCTGTTTCCTTTATTTAGTATTTTATGTAATACATAAAAAAAAGGTTAGTGAGAATTTGCCCTTTTATGTATTTTTATTTACGTTGGCCGACAAGTGCGTTTTTCGGGTTAGTTCTGGTTACTACTAACCAAAACAGAGGTTAACCCCCTTCCAGGAAAAAAATTTATCGTCAAACCCCAAATATCGCAAAATTATCTTAGTTTTTTTCATAGCTTGAAGAATTTTTTTCACTCATCAATTATTTTTACAAATATTTAAAATGGTCTAATTTCAAGGAAATTGCGGGAAAATTTTATCCTTCAAAGTGTTATTAACATTTTTTTTAAATTATGACATTTTTTTTATAAAAAGTATTAAAAACAGAAGAATAGAAAAGCGAAGAAAAAAGTTAATAATAAAGAAGGAAAATTAACTCATACAGCCCCCAAATCAAAACATCTCTTAAGTGTTCATGTAGTCCAGTCGAGAAGGTGTTTCCTGCGAAAAATAATTAAAGGCCTTCAAAAAATATGGGGGTTAGTTCATTTGACGCTGAATGCAAATCTGAGAAAGGCGTTTAAAGGATTTATTCTGCCAAAAAACGAAAAAAGAAGTCCTTTCGATTTTTAAGGATACCTCAAAAAACCATAAGAGGTAGCGGGAATTGCAAAAAAGATTCTTAAAGAACTCCGGAGTTCTATTTCCATTATTTATAATTTTAATTTAACGCAAAAAATGGGCCTTCGAGCGACCTTCTGGGTTGCGCGCTCGGAGTCAAAACCGAGTACGTCACACTAAATAATTCTTTTGAAGGTATTAAATATGAAATGAAAATTTTTAGAAAATTATGATGTAATTAGAACACTTTAAATAATTTATTCTTCAATCTTGAATCTAAAAAGTGATTTTTAAAGTCGAGAATAATTCAAATCTTTTTTGTTTGGCAATTTTTGCTGTATCTCTAAAAATAAAGTGGTGGGGGGTATTTAAGTATTTAGTTTTGTTAGTTTCATATTATACAGGGTAATTAAAAAAATGTTTTTTTGTGTTTAGTTAAAATATTGAAAATTACGAAGTAACAAAAAAAAAAAGAGAATAAACTAAAACTTGCAATGGCTTTTGATTGCATGAAATACCTACAATTACTAAAAAAAAACATATAATCTTGCTTACCTGTAAGATTTAAGAGTGTTTACTTTTCCGCACGGCGTGCAGAAAAGTTCACTTTTTCCCCGCCTGCGGGGTTTAAATTTCCCCTCAAATCATGCGGGAAAAATGGACTTTTCCGCACGCTCTAGGAAAGAATTTTATAAAAAACATTAAAAACAGAAGGAGAAGTTCGAAAAGAAAAAAAATAAAAAAAGGAAATTTCTCTCACCAATACACAAAACATCTCTTAAAAATTCATGGTAGTCTAGTTAAGAAGTGTTTCCTGCGAAAAACAGTTAGAACGAGCTGATAGGGTAAAAATATCCCCCGGGGGTTTGTTGCCATTAATAATTTTTCCAATGACACACAAAGTTATTTTAACTATAACCTGCAAATACAACAAAGGAGGACATTCGTTCGGGACGGGGGCATAAAGTTTTCATAATTTTTTCCCGGGGGGTGACCAAAGTAATTTTCTGGAACAACACCCCAATTTGGGTAGTTGCCAAAAAAAGGCCCAAAACTTCAAACCGGGAAATACCAAAAATAATTTTTTTTTCAAAATTTTAAAAAAAAAAAAGTCCACCCTTTTTCAAAAAAGTCGCTTTTTTCAAGGAAACATATTTTTTAAAAAAGGGAACCCGGTTTTTTACCCTATTTTAAAAAAAATTTTCTAAACGGCAATTAAAGACTAGGTAATAACCCGTTTAAAAATAAAAAAAAAAGGGAAAAAAGGTTTTTGAACTTTTTGAAAGCCCTTTAAATTTTTCTTTTTTTTGAAAATTTTTATATTAAAAAATTTTTTCTTTTTTTCAAAATTTCATAAAAAAAATTCTTTTTATTTTAAATGCAAAATTTTTTAATTTTTAATTTAAAAAACATGGTAAGAGCTTGTTAATAGAAAAAAAGGGGTTTGAAAGCAAAAAAAAAAAATACGACAATTATTTAAACATTTTTTAGAATGTACCGGGTGTTACTAAGAGAGGTAGTCGGCTATATCTCAGAAACTACTAATGGTATAACTATCGGGAAAAATTTTTAGATAAAAGTGACCAAGAGAAATTGCTGGAAATTATTTTCAAGTCTGTGGGGTGGCCGTAGGGGGCGTAGGGTAACAACAAAACATAAAAATATACATTTCTCAAAAAAATATCAAATAAAGTGTATCAATAAGTGGTACTATTTTATTCTTTAATGCTTTCTAAACAAAAAAGCTTTAGGTGTAATTTTTGTCAGTTCTAAATTAAAGTGGTGGGGAAGGTTAAAGTTTAATTTAGAAAAGTGCTAATAACTCCGGTTTGCTTTCACCGAATTTAGTAAACTTGGTCTCATTTAAAAGTGCATTTTAAGCATTATTTTCAGGTGTATAAACTATTGCTACACTCATCTCACAAACGCCGCTAGGGGCGTCAAGGTAAAACTAACTTATTTTACCAAATTTTTTGAAAATTTTAAATACAATGAATATACCCTTTTACATATTTAGATTAAAAAAAAAAATCCCAACAAAATAGCGAAAACCGCAATTTAATATCTCTTTCCAAACCGAATATATTAGCAAAAATATAAATACGACATAGAGACGTACGCTTTTTAACGACACACAATGTTTCCTACCTAGGCCGATTTCTTTAGGTAAAAATTAAATTTATAAATGTTTACAAATCTAATGACATACGGGGTTTTTTCTAATTTTAACCCTTTTAACAAATTAGACAACATTAGATAATTGCCAACCTAAAACTTAATAATCCATTGAGCGTGGTCCTTATCAAGTTACTTTGAAAACAAAGGATGCTGAAATGTCAAAAATCCAACAATTTTTTTTTTAAAATATTATTTTTAGTGTTGTGCTATTGTTTTTTTTTAAAAATATTATTTTTAGTGTTGTGCTATTGTGTTCTTTAAAATCCCTTTGTTGCTTGAGGTTTAAACTCTACATAAGCAAAAACGTTGATTGTGTAAGGGGCAAAAGAACATTTTCCCGTGGTACGAAAGCGATTTGTAAACTTAGAACATTCTGTTGCCGCTGCCGTACCGGCCTCTTAAGGATATCTCAATACATACAGCCTTGCAGCTATTGTCGCATTTGGAGCACTCAAAATAAAAAAAATAATATCAACTGCTTCTTCAAGCAATAAAGGCATCTTTTAAAAACACAATAGCACAACACTAAAAATTATATTTTGAAATAAAAATTGTTGGATTTTGACATTTTAGCATCCTTTTATTTTCAGTAACTTGATAAGGACCACGTTCGATGGATTATTACAGTTATAGGTTGGTAATTATCTAATGTTGTATAATATCGTTAAATGGGTTTAAATTAGTAAACATTTTTGTTAGGATATTTTTTCTCTATCTAAATATTTAAAGGTATATATCATTGTATTTAAATTTTTCAAAAAAATTCGTAAAATAGGTTAGTTTTTACTTGACGCCCTCTAGCGGCGTTTGTGAGATAAGTGTAGCAATAGTTTATACACTTGAAAATAATGCTTAAATGCTCTTCTAAACGAGACTAAGTTCACTAAATTCGGTTAAAGAATCCGGGTTATTAGCACTTTTCTAAATTAAACTTTAACCTTCCCCACCACTTTAATTTAGAACGGACAAAAATTACACCTAAGCTTCTTTGTTTAGAAAATATTAAAGATAAAAATAGTACCATTTATTGATACACTTTATTTGATATTTTTTTGAGAAATGTATATTTTTATGTTTTGACGTTACCCTTACGCCCCTAGCGGCCATCCCACAGACTTGAAAATAATTTCCAGCAATTTCTCTTGGTCGCTTTTATCTTTTCCGAAAGTTATACTATCAGTAGTTTCTGAGATATAGCCGACTACCTCTCTTAGTGGAACACCCGGTACAATAAAGACGAAATTTCGAAACAATTTTGTTAATTACCAATTGTCTAATTTGGTGAAAAATCCACTTTAAGTTAAATTTTCAACGGAAATAAATTCTTCAAAATGTTCTGAATACGCCATAATTTTTTAAAAACGTTTAATTATTATTTAATACCTTAAAAAGAATTATTTAGTGTGACGTACTCGGTTTTGACTCCGAGCGCACAATCAAAAATTTCGCGCGGTGACCTATTTTCAGCGTTAAATTAAAATTACAAACAACGGAGATAGAGTTTCAGGAGTTGAAGTTTTTTTTTGAAAATTTCCCCCTCTTTAAGTATATTTTTTGCAATTTCTGCTTTCTGTTATATTTTTTAAGTTATCATCAAAAATCGGGAGGACTTTTTTTCGATTTTTGTTAAAACAAGTGCAATTTTTATTGGCAGAAAAAATCCTCATAAAACGCCTTTCTCAGATTTGCATTCCGCGTTAATATATATGTATATATATATATATATATATTATATATATATATATATATATATATATATATATATATATATATATATATAATATATATATATATATTTATATATTTTTCGAAGCCTTCCAACTATTTTTCGCGGAAAACACACTTCTGGACTAGACTAATGCGTTTTGCAGTAGGCATGATGGGTATCACTTCTTTAAAAGAGACGAAAGATTCCTTTTCACTAACTTAATAATTACCAAATCCACCTGTATATGCAATAAACGCCGACCTTCATATACCCACAACCAATTAAAGTAAAATCCACAAAGGTGGCTTACCCGTAAGACAGGTATTTGACCACTATTAATATTATGTTAAGGTAGGTATCGACTTTCTTTTGTTTTTGTTATTAACGCGGTGAATTTCAACGAAATCACATTTATACACACGAGTACTTGAAGTAAAATGACATCAGGAAAAGTATTTTCTTGCAAATAAGTGATAGTAACCGAGATAAAATTTAAATAGATAATAACTGTTTTTGTTATTGTGATTTAGATTAAAAATAAGTATTACCCTTTGATTGATGGTTAATTCAGTGAGATTTTAGATAATTGAATTAGTTAAATTAGTGGAAAAATAGTTTTTTTACTTAATAATTTGAAATCAGTGAAGGAAGAATAATTTTGCAAGTGTGTCACTTTTATTCGTGTAACGTTTAAAAATTTAATACTGAAAAGGTAAGTGTGTCTTTGTTCGAAACATCTTGGTATTTTATAAAAAAGTTTTTGGAGGAATTTCTTGTTTTTTTTAGTTATTTGTTTTGCAAAAATTGATTGTTTTTGGCCCCATCGTGAAATTTTGTTGGAAATACCCCCAAAAAATCCCAAGTTTCACCCTAATTAATATAGTCGCAAGGCGTGTAAAGATTTTCCATTTAAAAAACACGTAAACTTTGATCCTTTTTTTTTAATTTCTATAACTCAGCAGCATTTTATGTTATAGTCTTGCCCAAAGACGGAAGTTTTTGGGAATTGAATGCTCTACAAAAGTGTCCATTGCGGCAAAGTCGCAACTTACACCGCCACCGGCTAGGTAGTACGGGTCACTAAACCTATTTTTTTCGTAAAATTCTCGTTTTCTGTCATTTTCTCATAAATGACAAGAGCTACATAAAAAAGATAAATGACAGAGTTGTTTGGAAATTTAATTTTCTACAAAAAAGGTCTATGAACAAATCGCTTAGACCAATAATTCTCGAGATATTTTGCCTTTAACTAATTTTACTATGAAATTTTCACAAATTATAATTTGTGAAAATTTCATAGTAAAATTCATTAAATGCCAAATATCTCGAGAACTGTTGATCTTAACGATTCGATTATTAAGACATTTTTGTAGGAAATTGAATTTCCAACAACTTTGTCTATCATCTTTTTTGTATAGCCCTTGTCGTTTATGAGAAAATGACAGAAAAACGAGAATTTTATAAAAAAATAGGTTTAGTGACCTGTACTACCTCGCCGGTGTAAGTTGCGACTTGCCGAAATATACTTTGTAAACATTTAATTCTCAAAAAATCCGTCTTTAGGTGAAACTGTTTCATAAAATGTTGCTAAATATGAAAATTTAAAAAGATCAAAGTTTACGTGTTTTGTGGAAAATCTTTATACAAGGCAGATAATATTGACTAAAACTTTAGGAATTATTTTGGGGGGAATTTCCAACAAAATTTCACCATTGGACCGAAAAAAAATAGTCACAAAAACAATCACCTAATATACATATATAAATGGTTTAAATATACTGTTTTTTTTCTGGGATTTTTGCTTTAACAACAAATCAAAACGAATTTAGTTTCATTGAAAAAGTATATTTCGGACGTTTTGGGTGATTTTAGCCTTATTTAAGTTTTTTTTTAAACAATTATAAAACCAAGCTGTAAATGTCCATATTATATATCAATTCATGTAAAATTTATAAAATTCTGATTTTATCGATTTACCTAAAAAGGTTATTCCAGATAACACAGTAAAATTTATTGGTAAAAATTATTTTTTGGGTTTATCTTTTTTGGGCCATATCAAATGGTGAAAAATTAACATTTTTCTGTTTTTTATTGGTTGTTTTCGGCGTTTTATGAACAAAATGAACAATGAAAAGGAAAAAGATTAAGATTTTTTTTTTCCTTTGAAAGTTGAAAAAAATCGGTTTTCGCATACATTGCGGAAAATAACGGGTTCAAAGTTTAAGAAAAATAAAATATTGTTTTTTTTTTTAAAAAACATTTGAAATTTAAAAATCGGTCTGGATACATTGCCCAAAATAATGGGACAGTTCTTGAAAATTTAAATGTCACTGGGGACCTTTGAATGGTTTTGTTATTATACAGGGTGTGCCCTGGAAGACTTTGACACGTGAAAACTAAATTTACTACCTGGGGGGGGGGGGGGGGGATAAAGTTTGAAAACAATTGGCCAAAATTCATTTTCCATAAAAAAATTGCTTGCGGTGTGTGTATTATCAAATTGACACTTTGTTTTTCGTACCTTTTTAAAATTGGTAAGTTTTTGTAAGGAAATGTGTTTCTTTTTAAATATATAAGCTTGATCTGAAGGTAATCAACGCCTTAAAAGTTACAAATGAACTAAGACGTGGTCCGTTAATTTTTTTGAGCAGTGTAGTAAAAAATGTAAATAAAACGTTTTTTTTTTAGACAGACCTATTTTTCGCTTAATCTAGGTCCATCATAGTATGCTTTTACGCATGCAATGTGTATGTTACACCAAAGGTTTTAGCGTATTTTCGCCCCTATCATAACTTCTTCATCGTTTCTTGTAAAGATATGAGATTTAGCATGTTAATTTACATACGTATTTAAATTACCACCCTTTTTTTTGACTGAAAAATCTCCTCTTATTTTTTTTTCAAAAAATACATTAAAAAACGAACAAAAAAAATATTATCCATATGATTTTTAAAGGCCAAAGAGTCATCTGAATTTGGATTTTTCAGAAATAATCTATTTTTTATCATAAATGCGCCGTAAAAAGAAACAAAAAGGGAAAAAATATTGGAAATATCAATTAGGTAATCTCAATTTGTCGATTTTCTTTAGCCAAAAATATGGTGAACCCGACCTCACTTCCAAATTAGCGTGATTTTTTCTCGTTTACGATACCATCCTTCTGCGAGAGAAGTAAAAATTCAATTTCCTACCGTCGAACGACGACCAAATTTATACTTTCGCCATGTTTATTATTGATAAACCCTTTTTTTGGGAGGAGTTGCTCGAAGTTTGTTTACCCGAAGGCAGGTACTTCTGACCAATAAAAAGCCTTGAAATGGTGTTGTGTAACAAAAAAATTTAACCATCAAAACCTTTCTCGACCTTTTTATTGGACTTGTGATATTCAATCAAAATAAAAAAAATGACCTTTTTTTGTAAATACATTTAAATAAACATGACCATCAGTTTTTTAAGCTCTCTTGCCATTGGCTGAATGTATAAAATATTTATTTTATAGGAGGTAGTCCCGGGATGCAAATATCGTTTGTCAAAATGACGAACAAAATTGTCCAGGCGTGCAGGGCAGCGGGAATAGGGGGGTTAGCCCCGCGGAATTTGCGCAATGAATAGTAGGTCAGGGCCGGATTTCCATAATTCTTTATTACTATCTATAAAATTGACATCATCAAATGTCAAATTCCAACATTCACTGTTTTTTTTTTATTTTTTGCACAAAATTGTTGGTTATTAAAGGATACTACTATAGAATATTTAAAATTAATGTATAATATTAGATTTTATATCATCTGATATAATATGGAAAGAATAGATGGCGCCACTTTACAGCCTTCTATTTAAATGGTCGATATTTTTGGAAGTTTTGTATTTTTATCAAAAATCTTTGTAAATAAATAAAAACACGATTCTTTAAAATAAATTTCAAACATTGTATGATAGTATTATGTACTTATCATCAATTTTGTGATAGTTTGAAGATAGTGTAAATGAGTTTAATCCAATCCTAAGATTCTGGTTGTACATTAAAAAGTGAATATTTTTATAACTGCTTTTTAGGTATAAACTAACCTCATTTTCACTATATTTTCCCTTCTTTTTGTACGCAATTCTTGATTTTTACACTAATGTGGCACACCATATTTTATAAACACCTTTTAAAACCTTGTATTTTTATTTATTTTACATCTATTTTCCATTAAATTGCGAACTTTTAAGTTCAAAGGCAGCAGCCATATTTGCTTAAAAAATAAAAGTGTAAAAGGTGTAAAATAAACATAAAAAAAGTTTTTAAAGGTGTTTGTGAAATATTGTGTGCCAATTTAGTGTAAAAATCAAGAATTTTGTAAAAGAAGGAGAATAGTGTAAATAAGGTTAGTTTGATTTTCGATTTTGATGATGAATATCTCGAAAACGAAACATTGCCGAATTTTTTTTTCAGATTTGTAATCACCGCCCCAAAAAACCGTACCAAAATTGTACTTCCTTTCATTCAATTAGAGGAACCTGTATATATTAAAATTTGCCTGGACTGCCCAGTAATCAATAATTTTGATCCTTTAAAAGAGTGTACTAAATTATTAAATGAAATAAAAGTTCCTAAATGTAAACCTTATTTCTTTTTGATAATCCACAGAAATACACAAACAGATCCTTTAAAGTGCGTTTATTTCGAGAATGGCTGCTCCTAGAGACTTAAATAAAGTATACATTTTTGATGCAGATGGATTAATAGTAACTTATTTTTTAATAAACAGGTCAATATTCTAAGCTTAAAAAAAGTTACGACATATAAAACAAGTGAGGTAGGCCGTAGCTAGCGCCCTCTAGTAGCAACATTAAAAGCGTGGACGAATTTAAATTTCTCGCCTCAGAAAACCCCCAGATCTTAAATTTTGTACCGCTAGGTCATTTTGTTAAAGAATTATTAAGAAAAAACGAAAGCAAAATTAAAAGTTTAACACCCTGTATCTTTGTTATTATCAACTTTCGGATAAGGCAAGTTTACGTAAATTACATTATTTCGACCTAAGGAATCTGCGGTTGCTCTGTGTCCCATTACTTTTGGGACACCCTGTATATATATGATATATATTAATATATATATATATATATATATATATATATATATATATATATATATATATATATATATATATATATATATATTATTATATATATATATAATAAAATACATAAAAAAGAACAATTTACAAAAAAACACACACAACTAACAAAAACTCATCACATCATTTTTTTATTCTTTTCTTTAAACGTAGATTGCGAAAAAAAATAACAATAAGCTTGAAGACAATGAGAATAAAAGTTATTTAAGATTATTTGCAAAAATAACGATTTTTTGAACTTTCAGAGTTGATTTTTTAATATGAAATATATTTTCGCTATCATCACTATAAATTCGCCGTAAAAACAAAGAATTTAAAAAATAATTTGATGATCCATCAATTCATCTATTTTGTTTGTTGTTGTTTTGTTGACCCCACTTGTAAATAATTACCAATTTATTTTACGCACATTCGCATTTAAAATCTTTTTAATAAAAAACTTAAGGAATGGGGATAACGTTTTTAACCTTTTTTTACATTTTTTTAATTTGCTCTTCTGAATGAAGAACCTTTTAAGAATATTGTGTAAAAAATTTAAAAGAAATCGAAGCAATACTAACGGAGATACAGCGGTAAGTTAAGTAAGTCGATAAAACTCCCTTATGAACGTTTACCACAAATTTTTAGTGTTCAAAACTTTAAAGCGTTTTTCCTACAACTCACATTTTCAAAATCGATCCTTTAAAATTTTAAACACTATTTCTGTACATAATTTACGAGGTAACGCGAGGGTTTTTTAAATTTGTTAATATTTTTCATCTAACTAACAAATTGACCGTTTTTGTTTTCGCAAAAATCACGTTTTTTAATTATAAGCGTTTGCAAAAAGTGAAAAATTGAAAAACCCTTCAGCGTTATCTGGGAAAAAAAATTATCTAACGAAAAAACGTGGGTTTTTTGATTTCATATGATCCAGCACTTAGTTACGAGGGGCACCGCAATTCTACTCTTTTTCGAGACGCTATCAAAAAATTTCTGCCATTGCCGTATTTTTTAATATTTCTTTAGGAAAATTTTACTTAATATTCTTGAAATACTGTACTTTAATGTTTAATTAGTTTAAATAAATAGATTTTAACTGTGTCGTCCAAAAAAAATCGCAAAAATGTGCTGTTTTTGCACAAATTAACGTTACCCCCTCTCCTTCCTTAAAACTACATAACCACATTTTTTAATAAAAAGATTTTGGAAGTAAATGTACATAAAATGAATGTTACTGTTATATTTATCAATATACAATCAAAATTTCAAAAATTTTACACATATTTTAAACATTTCATTTTTTTTTGACTTGTGGAAATACTGTCTAGTATGTACATTCATCAATAAATATTATTATTATTATAATTATTATTATTTAAAACTTAATTGACATTCCTCTCCCAATTTTTTCATAAGTAATAAGAATACTTATGTGAGTTTACTTATTAAATCTCAAACTTTTATCTGGAACGATAATAAAGTTATGATAGAGGGCAAAACATGCTGAAAAATTTCGTGTAATATACACAATGCATGCGTTAGGTCCGAACTAAGATGTGCTAATTCAAAAAGTGTCATTTTCAGGAATACTCTAAAAATGACTTGGGATTTCATCGACGACTATTCTGGTGACAGATATTTTAAATTTAAAAATGACTATTTCGATATGGAAAAATTAAAATTGGATCAATATTTCTATACAGTTACGACAGAAAACCCCAAGATGGCTTTAAAAGATATATACCTATACAGTCTCAATAATGAATGCGTAGAGGTAAGTTGATATAAAACTTTATTCTCAAGTACAGTAACGGCCATTAAATCTTGGGCAATTCTTTCTTCCTTTCGTAAATACCTGTCCAAAAACCTAAGAAAAAAACAGATGTCCGTTGTCAGTGTCTAAAAATATTTTTTAAAATGCCAAACTTAACTTGGGATCAAAAAGTATTAATTATTCATTGTATTGAGCAGAGAGGTTGGCCAGAAAGAGATGTGGCGGAAGAGCTTAACATCCCAAAGAGCACTATTCATTTTGTTAAAAGAAAATGGCAGGAAACACACTCCTTTAAAAGAAGAGCTGGAAGTGGTCGCCCCAAACTATCGAATCAAGAACAAGACAATAATTAAGGTAATGTTTTGAGAAACCAACCATTTAAATCTGTAGTTACAGCAAAAACGAAAGCAATTTCCCTGCATCGGTTGGAACGGCACGGCGAAGAATAAGGCAAATATACGAATTGCGCTGCCACCTGGCGCCTTAAACCGTTTTTAACAAATGCAAATAAAGAACAACGCATGGATTTGCTCTACAATTTCTTGGAACCTCCGATTTTTTGGGAAAAATAATATTCACCGATGAAAAAGTGTTTCAGTCGTGCTACAATGGATACTTAAGGTATGCAGGCCTCAAGGAACACGATTTGATGAAAAATATACCCAAAAGGACAGAAGTAGTGGGCGATTTTCGGTAAATATTTAGGGGTTGTTGAGTGCACAAGGACTTGGTGTAAGTTATTTTATCGAAGGAAGGTTCAATGCGGAGGTATATATAGATCTACTACAGAGTATCATGCTTTCTTCTGTACTGGATCGATTTCTGGACAGATATTTTATCTTTCAGCAAGATAAGTATCCCGTTGGCCGTCACTGTACCATTTAAAGTTTTTGGTTAATTGCAACCCTGCAATTAATTGAGCTATATTGATCTGTTTAGGGTCACCATTATATCAAAAAGATTATCTTCTATTCTAAAAATTTGCATGTAACAATGTTGTCGATGTTACGAATAATTATTACTTCTGGGTATAATTGTTACTTGTTTTTAGTGTCCTTATTTATTCGTTGACTATTTCCAACAAAATATTTCCACGACCAACCGAAAATTTAGAATCGCAAGTGATTACAAGAATATTATCCACAAGATCAAAGAGGTTCAGTTATTTGTGACATAGATTACGATTTTGAGCAGTTTGGCATTTACAACATTAGAGTGGATAACAGTACCTCTTGTACTATAGAGGTGTTAAAAGATCCTGTCAACATTTATACACGTGAGTAGATATACTAACCCAGCACATATTGAGCTCTATATACAAGGTTTCAATGAGAGTATTTCACCAAAACTATATTTGTTGCTATAAAAAAAAATCATTTTAAAATTTATAATGCATACAAGGGATTTTAAAAAAATTGTTATCTAAAAAGTAAGTTATAAAATCCACGCCAACTATACAGGGTGTTCAAAAAATGCACAGCCAAATTTTATGGGGTAATTTTTCATTGAAAAATATATAAAAGGGTGTTAAACTTTTTGTTTTTTCAAAATTTGCCAGTGTCATTCCTAATAATAAGGTTCTAATTTAGGCCCAATAAAATTAAAATTTTTAAAGGGGTTCTCTGGTTTGAAGGTCTGAGTTTTATGCATTTTTTGGGATTTTATTTAAGAACCAATGAAGAGATAGAACTTTGAAGTTTTTATCATTTATTTATAGGTGTTAGCTTAGATCATAGATAACCTAACTTTAGATATGTACGATAGTGTCATTTAAGCATGCGTATTTAAAAAGCAGGACCAGTGCCGGACCTAGGAATCAATTAAACGCGTGACTGTCCACTTTACACGGTTTTTTGTCAGTTCAAAAACGACGAAGAACGCTTTCTGTATATTTAAAGGGTTTTGCTTTGGTTGGGGATCAGTAAAGGGATCATGTAAATACACTGTCACCTGTCGTTTATTTGATTGGACTTGCATATGGTCGTACAATAAACGGTTTTTTACGAGATTGGAACAATCTTATAAACAGAAGGGTAAAAAAATGTTGGTTTAAATAACGTTAACTCTTTTCCTGCTTAAGCTTATGTTTTCGATAGCGATGGAAGGATATTGTAAACATCTTAAATGTATTTATACAAAACGAGCATATATTTGCTAGAGGCAGCCTTGTCGTTTGGCAGTGCGAGAGAGAAAAAATAATCATAGTATAACCTTTCTCCGTGACTCCAACGTGCCGATTGATCAACGCGGAAAGACCGACCAATCAGCACGCAGAGCGGGGTATATATATATATATATATATATATATATATATATATATATATATATATATATATATATATATATATATATATATATATATATATATATATATATATATATATATATATTTCTTTCACCGATCAATGAGCACATTGGAGGAAAAGAAAAGTTATACCTCTATTCTTTCTTTCTTGCACAAATGTTCGCTTTCCAAGAGCAAGGGTGCCTCTAGTAGGTATATGCTCCAAGGGAATACGTTTTATGTTGTAACCATGGTTACTGACTTTTTACATTAATGCGATACATTTTTTGTTTAGATTTTTTCAATTCGAAATAAACAATTATAGTGAATTTTTTTTGATTGTGCTACGAAAATACGTATTGATGAGACAAGTCCCATTCTCCATTTTTTCATTATTATTAACTTCAACGCATCAGCTGTGAACCAGTATAAAAATTCCGTAGCTGTAACATTTAGAAGAACAAAAGGAATTTAAGGAGCTGACAATGGATAATATGTTCATTTTCGTTTGAGTACAACACCTAATCAAACCAGTGTATTTTACTGGTTCAAAAAACCAGTAACCGTGTTTTTTTAACCAGTGTAATATATAATATATAATATATAATATATAATATATAATATATAATATATAATATATAATATATAATATATAATATATAATAAAATAATATATAATATATAATATATAATATATAATATATAATATATAATATATAATATATAATATATAATATATAATTATAATAATAATATAAATATATAATATATATATATAATATATAATATATAATATATAAAAAAAAATAAGTGTCATTGTCAAAGAAAAATCGACAGATTTTAGTAAGGTTCGAATTAGTATAAGTCTTTTAATTTCTTGTATATGACAGAATAAACCTCGTGACTTATTAACACATCCTATGCAAAGTTTTTCTTGGAAAAAAAATGCGAAACATTAATTATTCTGACCTAAACTTAAGACTTTATAGAAGTACATTTATTCAACATAAGTAATGGTTTTACAACTGTTTGTTTAGATAAGCTTATTTGGTCAATGAAATAACTAAAAACAATTATGATATGTTTGACATGATATACAAAATAAAATATTACACCAGATTTAATATGTTAATACTATTACAAATTAAAAATACCAGTGAGTAAGCTCCTAACTTTATTTTTTAATACACAACCACTTTAGTCTAATAAAACAAAAAAATAAATAAAACAGTAAAACTTGTTTAGAATCTATAATTATATACAAATTCTATTACAAATCACTAAATAGTCAGTCCAAAAACTAAAAAATCTCACAGAAGCGATCAAATTTCAAACAAGGCGAAATATTAGCAAAATGACGTCAAATTAACAAAGTACGGAACTGGCCGGCGACAAATGTGTAAATAAAATCGATCTGCTAGTCCGTTCTGCGCATGATTTAAGACCCTAAGCGATGACTATCGCCACAGCGCACGGACACACAATTTTTCGCCCATAAAATCTAACTTTTGAACCGCGCATCTGATACCCTTTACTGGTCCATATGAAGGTCAGTGTATCAAACTGACAGAACACAATAGAGTGGGCTTCCGGCGCTTAGCTCAGCGCTTCCAATACCTGCCTCTTCCAACTGCTTTATAATTGCTTCGAATTTGAAAAATCACTTTACCACTATATTCTAGACATATTAAGGAAACAATTTATGCAAAAAAAACGATTTTTTGAACCTATTAAACCAAAAACCCCTTAAGTTCAGTGGCGTCTCAGGGAACATCTTACCGAAAATAATTATGAAAAAAATATACGCCACTGATTTTTGGCAATGTTTATAATTATAACTGTTTAAATATTTTAGCTATAATAACGGTTCTCCTACTCCATATTTTGGTATTTGGAGGAGTCTACTTACTGTTTTCATTGTGGCAAAAATGGAAAGAAAAGAAAGAAATCCAGACTGATAATAATAATGACAAATCTGTCCCCAAAAAGGAGAGAGTAATGTCAATAGATGCTTTCAGAGGGTAAGATAAATTAAAATAATGATCATAAATCAATATAAACACTACCAATCATTCTTTTTTTTTTAAGAAAATCGAATATTTGTTCTCATTTTGAAACCTGTTTACAGTTCAACATTTTATTATTATTTTTTTAAATTTCAGAATCAGTATTGTTATTATGATATTTGCTAACTTTGGCAACGGTGGCTACCAATTTATACATCATGGTATTTGGAATGGTCTGCACGTAGCCGATTTGGTTTTTCCATGGTTCATGTGGATTATGGGAGCCTGTATCCCGATTTCCTTAGTTTCCAGTTTTAAAAGGGACGTGCCCAACATGGATCTGATCTGGAATGTTTTTAAGGTATATCTTTAACCAAAATGAAGTTATGTCTTCGATGGCAGTGCCAAATTTATAAAGATAATTTTTGAAATACTAATAATATTAATAATTTTTTAAAATCTGCTGAGCTCAAGTCTGAGACCGAGGGTTTCCTACTAGCATGACAGGATGGGGTGATAAACACATTGGTATACCGAAGTCAGTTTTCTAACATTCCTGATACTGTTTGTCGAGCCTGTCGACAGCAACCCGAAATACTTATGCACTTATTGTAAGCTTGTCCAGTGCATGCTGTTAGTGGTTACATCCACCGACACAACGATGCGCTTCGGGTACTTTATTATCACCTCAGACATTATTACGGCATCGATAAAACAGCAATTTTGTCATTTGCTCCTGGTGATATCGAGGCGGTAGTGGAAAATGACAACTGTCGCATATATTGGAATTATGCATTCCCAACTACGCATCAAATTCGCGCCAATAAACCTGATATCGTTCTCCTTGATAAAGGGAATAACTCTATGTAGGAGAAACGAGTCAAATATCAGGATCTTCTTTGCGAACTTCGGAGGCTCTATCCGGAGTATAACGTGCGATTGGTTGTCCTGATTGTCGGCGTTTTGGGGGCATGAAGGAAAAGTATTGGACGAGCTGAAGTGTATTCCCGAATGTCAACATTTACCCGAACAACTGGTGATGAAAATGCAGAAATCTGTTGTCCTTGGGTACCTTCGTTTACTGAGGCAAATAAATTTGACCGAAGATCATTGACCGAGCGGACGCGAGGAGTGGTCTTCGATACGGATGGCCTTTGTAAATATAATAATAATAATAATAATAATAATAATAATAATAATAAATGTATGAGTTTTAAGGACATTTCGTAATTTGTCAACTTTTTTTTATTACAGAGATCGGTAAAGCTGTTCCTGCTGGGAATTTTTCTAAATTCTGGTTCTGACGTTTACTACATAAGATATTTGGGGTTTTGCAGAGATTCGGACTGTGTTACTTTATTGTAACAACTTTATGTATTTTTACGATGAACAGGAACTTGAACGAAAGGAGCAATAACTCAAAATTGGTAAGAATCTGTTTTTTTACGTACTTAGGTTATACGACCTTTTATTGTTATTTAGTTAAAGCACAATTAACATTTAGTTCGTTTTTTTGTTTCACAAACACATCATGTTCGCTGTCGCGAAAAATTCGCAAATTCTTATTCCGTACATAAGATCGGTCAAACTTTTGCAGAAACAAAAAATATTTATTTTCATTTTATTTTAGAGGTATATAGATGACATTCTAAAAGTCTGGAAAGCCTGGATTATATGCCTGATTATTGTAGCAATCCACACTGTACTTATTTTCGTTGTTGCTGCACCTGGATGCCCAAGGTTTGTGCCAAAATTGTAAATGAATCTCAAAGCTCATTTTGCTTAAATAACTATTTAATTGTTTATTTATCAACATTCAAAAATTTTCAGAGGCTACATGGGTCCTGGTGGTTTACATAAAAACCGCAGCTACGAACACTGTATAGGTGGCGCTACAGGCTACATCGACAGACTGATTTTAGGCAACCATGTTTACCAAAAACCCACGATTTACCAGGTGTATGAAGCTAAACCTTTTGATCCGGAGGGCATAGTGGGTAAGTTATATGTCTTTGGCATTATTACAAGAAATCTACCAAAAGCCAGTTAAAAAAAAACGCTAAAAAATTAACAAAGTTACTGTTCAGTGGGCCAGCATAACCAACCGATGAATACAAGGTATAATATTGCATATATTTGCTGACGTAGACCAGAGAGTGTTTCTTTTTGAATGATATTAATATTTTTTTATTGTCAAAAATGCCTTAATTTTGTGTGGTATTTTACAATCTTTAATGACTCCTTTTTTAATTTTAAATTAGTTTTTTTACTAACTTAGAAGTATATGTCTAACAAACTTCATTTAAATTTAATAGAGGCAACTCTCTCAATGACGTCATGCACAAACCGAACCAATTTCGAAACATCTGTGTATCTACTCAGCATTGTAAGCACGGTAAAATGTAAATATTGCCTTGAAAAAAACTTAAATAATTGGTCAAAAATTGTTAGATAATTTCAAGATTTGGTCAGATTTCAAAACGAAAAAATTGAATGTGTTAATTTTCAAGGACACTCAAAAACTTTTAGCTCACCAAATTTAGGATAAAGGTGCCGCCACAGAAAATTTACTTCAAAGTGACCAGAAATTTGGTGCCCCTAGACATTTGGTCAATAATAATTCAGGGAAAAAAGAACATACATAGAATAAAACTTTTGGCACCCCAAAATAGTCCTATTGGTAAGATAAAATTTAAATTTAATGGTAACGGACTGGCATATAATTGATCAGGGGCAAATTTTAATTGGTCAGTAAATCAACGAAAGAAATTGAAAAATTAATCCTTCAAGATCTCATAAAATATAGTACCACCCCAAAAATTATACGAGCATTGACAACAGCTTTAAAATTCTGAGTTAAATCGACATTTAATTGGTCACACAAAAGTATTAATTGGTCAGCAGATAAAAAAAAATATATAAAATCTTAATATTAGTATGTTAATTTCAACTTCCTGCACTGAACACTAAAAAAAAATCCGACAGGTTTACTAATGTTAATATCTTTTTTATTTTCTGACCAATTAAAGATTTTATGTGACCAATTAATTGTCAATCAGTATTTTAAGCTGTTGTCGACGATGGTAGGTTTTTTTTTGAGTGCTACCTTATTTTATGTGACCTTGAAGTGTTAATCTTTCAATTTCTTTGGTTATTTACTGACCAATTAAAATTTGCCCCTGTCCAATAATGTGCTAATCCGTTACCATTAAATTTAATTTTTATCTGACCAATA